>CAUYLG010029709.1:0-78988 GCA_963573385.1 Cacajao melanocephalus | reverse complement strand
AGCTTTAGCAGCCTTAAATATTCCTGCCTGCCAGCTCTAAAGAGAGCAGTGGATCTCCCAGCTCAGCGCTCAAGCTCTGCTAAGGGACAGACTGCCTCCTCAAGTGGGTCCCTGACCCTTGTGCCTCCTGACTGGGAGACATCTCCCAGCAGGTGTCAACAGGCACCTCATACAGAAGAGCTCTGGCTGGCATCTGGCAGGTGCCCCTCTGGGACAAAGCTTCCAGAGGAAGGAACAGGCAGTAATCTTTGCTGTTCTGCAGTCTCCACTGGTGATACCCAGGAAAACAGGGTCTGGAGTGGACCTCAAGCAAACTCCAGTAGACCTGCAGCAGAGGGCCCTGACTGTTGGAAGGAAAGCTGACAGAAAGGAATGGCATCAACATGAACAAAAAGGACATCCACTCAAAAACCCTGTCCAAATGTCACTAACTTCAAAGACCAAAGGTAGATAAATCCATGTTGATGAGGAAAAAACAGCACAAAGAGCCTGAATATTTAAAAAACCAGACTGCCTCTTCTCCTCCAAAGGATCACAACTCTTTTCTAGCAAGGGAACAAAACTGGACAGAGAATGAGTTTGATGAATTGACAGAAATAGGCTTCAGAAGGTGGGTAATAACAAACTTCTCTGAGTTAAAGGAGCATGTCCTAACCCAATGCAAGGAAGCTAAGAACCTTGATAAAAGGCTAGAGGAATTGCTAACTAGAATAATCAGCTTAGAAAGAACATAAATGACCTGATGGAGCTGAAAAACACAACACAAGAACTTTGTGAAGCATACACAAGTATCAATAGCTGAATCAATCAAGCAATAGAAAGGTTATCAGAGATTGAAGATCAACTTAATTAAATAAAGCATCAAGACAAGATTAAAGAAAAAAGAATGAAAAGAAATGAAAGCCTCCAAGAAATGTGGGACTATGTGAAAATACCAAACATATGTTTGATTGGTGTACCTGAAAGTGACGGGGAGAATGGAACCAAGTTGGAAAACACTCTTCAGGAGATTATCCAGGAGAACTTCCCCAACCTAGCAAGACAGGCCAATATTCAAATTTAGAAAATACAGAGAACACCACAAAGATACTCCTTGAGAAGAGCAACCCCAAGACACATAATCATCAGATTCACCAATGTTGAAATGAAGGAAAAAATGTTAAGGGCAGCCAGAGAGAAAGATCAGGTTACCCACAAAGGGAAGCTCATCAGACTAAAAGCAGATTTCTCTGCAGAAACCCTACAAGCCAGAGGAGAGTGGAAGCCAATATTCAACATTCTTAAAAAATTTTCAACCCAGAATTTCATATCCAGCCAAACTAAACTTCATAAGCGAAGGAGAAATAAAATCTTTTATTGACAAGTAAATGCTGAGAGATTTTGTCATCAGCAGGCTGCCTTACAAGAGCTCCTGAAAAAAGCACTAAATATGGAAAGGAAAAACCAGTACCAGGCACTGCAAAAACATACCAAATTGTAAAGATTGTTGACACTATGAAGAAACTGCATCAACTAACGGGCAAAATAACCAGCTAGTGTCATAATGACAGGATCAAATTTACACATAACAATATTAACCTTAAATGTAAATGGGCTAAATGTCCCAATTAAAAGACACAGACTAGCAAATTGAATAATGAGTCAAGACCCATCAGTGTGCTGTATTAAGGAAACCCATCTCATGTGCAAAGACACACATAGTCTCAAAATAAAGGGATGGAGGAATATTTACCAAGCAAAGAGAAAGCAAAAAATAAAACAAACAAAACAAAACAAAAACCAATGGTTGCAATCCTAGTCTCTGATAAAACAGACTTTAAGCAAACAAAGATCAAAAAAGACAAAGAAGGACATTGCATAATGGCAAAGGGATCAACACAATAAGAAGAGCTAACCATCCTAAATATACATGCACCCAGTACAGGAGCACCTAGATTCATAATGCAAGTTCTTAGAGACCTATAAAGAAAGACTCCCACACAATAATAGTAGTAGACTTTCACACCCCACTGTCAATATTAGACAGATCAATGAGACAGAAAATTAACAAGGATATTCAGGACTTGAACTCGGCTCTGGACCATGCAGACCTAATAGACATCTACAGAACTCTCCACCCCAAATCAACAGAATATACATTCTTCTCAGCACCACATCATACTTATTCTAAAATTGACCATATAATTGGAAGTAAAACACTCATCAGCAAATGCAAAATAATGGAAATCATAACAAACAGTCTCTGAGACCACAGTGCAATGAAATTAGAACTCAGGATTAAGAAACTCACTCAAAACCACACAACTTCATGGAAACTGAACAATCTGCCCCTGAATGACTGTTGGGTAAATAACAAAATTAAGGCAGAAATAAATAAGTTCTCTGAAATCAAGGAGAACAAAGACACAACATACCAGAATCTCTGGGACACAGCTAAAGCGGTGTTTGGAGGGAAATTTATAGCACTAAATGCCCATAGGAGAAAGCGGCAAAGATCTAAAATCAACACATTAACATCACAATTAAAAGAACTAGAGAAGGAAGAGCAAACAAATTCAAAAGCTAGCAGAAGACAAGATATAACTAAGATCAGAGCAGAACTAAGGGGATAGAGACGTGAAAAATCCTTCAAAAAATAAATGAATTTAGGAGCTGGTTTTTTGAAAAGATTAACAAAATAGACCACTGGCCAGACTAATAGAGAAGAAAAGAGAGAAGAATCAAATAGACACAATAAAAAGTAATAAAGGGGAGATCACCACTGATCCCACAGTAATACAAACTACCATCAGAGAATACTATAAGCACCTCTATGCAAATAAACTAGAAAATCTAGAAGAAATGGATAAATTCCTGGACACATACACCCTCCCAAGACTAAACCAGAAAGAAGTCGAATTCCTGAATAGACCAATAACAAGTTCTAAAATGGAGGGAGTAATTAATAGCCTACCAACCAAAAAAAGCCCAGGACCAGATGGATTCACAGCCAAATTCTACCAGAGGTACAAAGAGGAGATTGTACCATTCCTTCTGAAACTATTCCAAACAACAGAAAAGGAGGAACTCTTCCCTAACTCATTTTATGAGGCCAGCATCATCCTGATACCAAAACCTGGAAGAGAAACAACAAAAAACAAAATTCCAGGCCAATATCCTAGATGATCATCAATGTGAAAATTCTCGATAAAATACTGGCAAACCACATTTACCAGCACATCAAAATCTCATCCACCATGATCATGTCAGCTTCATCCCTGAGATGCAAGGCTGGTTCAACATACACAAATCAATAAATGTAATCCATCACATAAACAGAACCAATGGTGAAAACCACACAATTAGCCAATAGAGGCAGAAAAGGCCTTTGATAAAATCCAACACCCCTTCATGTTAAAAATGCTCAATAAACTAGGTATTGATGGAATGTACTTCAACATAATAAGAGCTATTTATGACAAACCCACAGCCATTATCATACTGAATGGGCAAAAGCTGGAAGCATTCCCTTTGCAAACTGGCACAAGACAAAGCTGTCCTCTCTCACCACTCCTATTCAACATAGTACTGAAAGTTCTGACCAGGACAATCAGGCAAGAGAAAGAAATAAAGGGCATTCAAACAGGAAGGAGGAAGTCAAATTGTCTCTGTTTGCAGATGACATAATTGTATATTTAGAAAACCCCATTGTCTCAGCCCCAAATCTCCTTAAGCTGATAAGCAACTTCAGCAAAGTTTCAGGATACAAAGTCAATGTGCAAAAATCACAAGCATTCCTATACTCCAATAATAGACAGCCAAATCATGAGTAAATTCCTATTGAGAGAATAAAATATCTAGGAATACAACTTACAAGAGATGTGAAGGACCTCTTCAAGGAGAACTACAAACCACTGCTCAAGGAAATAAGAGAGGACACAAACAAATGGAAAAACATTCCATGCTCATGGATAGGAAGAATCAATATTGTGAAAATGGCCATACTGGCCAAAGTAATTTATAGATTCAATGCTATACCCATCAAACTACCACTGACTTTCTTCACAGAATTAGGAAAAACTACTTTAAATTTCCTATGTGATAAAAAGAGAGCCCATATAGCCAAGACAATCCTAAGCAAAAAGAACAAAGCTGGAGGCATCACTTTACCTGACTTCAAACTATACAACAAGGCTACAGTAACCAAAACAGCATGGTATGGGTACCAAAACAGATAGGCCAATGGAACAGAACAGAGGCCTCAGAAATAGTGCCACATATCTACAACTATCTGATCTTTGACAAACCTGGCAAAAACAAGTAAAGGGGAAAGGATTCCCTCACACAATGTTCTATCAAGTGGAGATGGGGCAAGGAGGAGGGAGGAAGGACAACAGGAAAGATTTCTTCACCTACAGGGTGCTGTTGGTAGGTCTTGCCACGATCTCAAATTACCTTGTCCTATAGACCTCCAAGTGTGGGCTCTCTTGGGGGAATTTGGTGGGGGCATACTCCTCACCCAGACTGGAAGCCCCTTTGGTGGATCCCTTTCAACATAGCAGTCTGGGCATGGTGGCTCATGCCTCTTATCCCAGATCTTCGGGAACCTGAGGTGGGATGATTGCTTGAGGCCAAGAGTTCAAGACCAGCCTGGGAAACACAGTGAGACCTCATCTTCCCAAAAAATAAAAAAATTAGCTGGGTACAGTGGTGTACACCTATAGTCCCAAGCTACTTGAGAGGCTGAGGTGGGAGGATTGGTTGGTTCAGGGAAGTTGAGGGTGTAGCGAGCTGTGATTGTGTCACTCAACTCCAACCTAGGTGACAGAGCAAGACGCTGTCTAAAAACACTTAAAAAAAAAAAAAAAAAGTAGTGTTATGCTAAGTTGCCTGCCATAGCATCCATTTGCTTACGGAGCTTATACTTTCTTTTCCAAACTATAAATGCAGTCTACTAGACTACTACTACCTTGCAGCCTCTGTTCCCAACATGCCACGGACACAGCTCCAGGGCACCTCCTGCCTTCAGAATCTTTTCACTGGGAAGCAGACACCCCAGTCCCTTTTAGTGTTTCATCATAGAACCCTCACCTGACTTGGGGCTGGGGAGAAACTTCTCCCTGAAGAGGAGCATGGAAGTTGAGTTTGGGACTTTTGTTGTTCCATAAGAATTTTAGGATTGTTTTTTCTATTTCTATGAAAAATGCCAGTGGAATTTTCATAGGGATTGCATTGAATCTGTTGATTCAATCTAGGCTGCATGGGTATAAGCAATATTAATTCCTTCAATCCATAAAATAGGACATCCTGCATTTATTTGTGTCTCCTTCAATTTCTTTTATTAATGTTTTATAGTGTTTACAGATCTTTCACCTCCTTGGTTAAATTTATTCCTAAGTAGTTTATTTTTTGACGTTTTTATATATGGGACTTTTTAGTTAATTTCTTATTTTTTAAGATAGCTCATTGTCAGCATACAGGAAAACAACTGATTTTTTAATGTTGATTTTGTATCCTGCAACTTTATAGAATTTGTTTATTAGTTCTAACAGTTCTTTGGTGGAATCTTAAAGACTAAGCGTCTTGATCACTTAAAGATTTAAAGAGCTTTTTACATATAAGATTATGTTATTTGCAAATAGAGACAATTAAACTTCTTCCTTTCCAATTTGGATGTCTTTTATTTCTTTTTCTTGCCTAATTCCTCTGGCTAGGACTGCCAACACTATGTTGATAGAAGTGGTGAGAGTGGCCACCCTTATCTTTCTCCTGATTATAGAGAAAAAGCTTTCAAAGTTTCACTGTTGAACCATATGGTGTTAGGGATAGGCTTGTCCAATATAGCTTACATTATGTTCAGGTACATTTTTTATTATGGCTAATTTATTGAGAATTTTTATTATGAAAAGTTGAATTTTATTAAGTACTTTATCTGCATCTATATTGATGATCCTAAGATCTATTTTGTCTGATGTAAGTCTGATGTATCATGTTTATTGATTTGTCTATGTTGAGGCCATCCTTGCATCCCAGGGATAAATTTTACTTGATTATGGTGAATGATTCTATTAATGTATTGTTGAATTTGGTTTGCTAGTACAAGGTGATTATTCCTTATTCAAAATGCATGTGACCAGAAGTGTTTTGGATTTAGGAATATTTACATTATATTTACCAGTTGAGCATCTCTAAGCCAAATATACAAAATTTGAAATTCTATACTAAGCATTTCCTTTGAGCATCACATCAGTGCTCAAAAAGTTTTAGATTTTGGAGCATTTTGGATTTTGGATTAGGAATACTCAACCTGCATTTTGCTGAGGAATTTTGCATCTATCTTCATCAGGGATATTGGCCTGTAATTTTGCTTTCTTGTTGTGTCCTTAACTAGATTTCATATGAGGGTAATGCTGGCTTTGTAAAATAAATTTAGAAATTTTCTCTCCTTTTCAATTTTTTGGAAAAATTTGAGAAGTGCTAGAATTGATTTTTCTTTAAATATTTGGTGGAATTCAGTCTCCTCACTCTATAAGTCAGTTTAAAATTTCTATTTCTTTGTCATTCAGTCTTGGTAGGTTGTATGTTTCTAGGAATTAATCTATTTCACTTAGGTTATTCAGTTCGTTGGTATACAATTGTTCATTGTAATCTCTTATAATTGTATTTCTGTATTTCATGACCCACCCTTTCATTTCTAAGTTTTATCTCTCTCTTTTTTCTTTGGTTAGTTTTATTTGAGATATTTCATTTTTCTTAATATAGGCATTTATCACTGTAAAATTCCCTCTTAGACTGTTTTTGCTGCATCCCGTAAGTTTTGGTATGTTGTGCTTCCATTTTCATTGGTCTCAAGATACTTTTTTGGTATCCCTTTGAATTTCTTCTTTGATCCATTGTTTGTTCAGGAGTATGTTGTTTAATTTCCACATACTTGTTAATTTTCCAATCTTCCCTGCATTTCATACCACTGTGGTTGGAAAAGATGTTTCATATGATTTCAATCTTCTTAAATTTATTAGGACTGGTTTTGTATCCTAACATATGATCTGTCTGGGAATGTTCTTGAGGAGAGTGCGTATGCTGGTGCTGTTAGATAGACTTTTCTGTTTGGTCCATTTGGTCTATAGTGTTACTCAAGCCCACTTATTGATTTCCTGTCTGGATGATCTATCCATTGTTGAAAGCAATGTATAGAAGTCCCCTTTTAAAGTGATGTGTCAAAGTCCCCTTGTACTGCTGTCTGTTTCTCCCTTCATTTCTATAAATATTTGCTTTTTATATTTAGGTGCTCTAATGTTGAGTCCATATATATTTCTAATTGTTATATCTTCTTGATGAATTGATCCCTTTGTGATTACATAGTTGCCTTCTTGGACTCCTGTGACAAATTTTGACTGAAATTCTATTTTGTCTGATGTAAGTACAGTCACTTTGCTTTCTTTTGGCTAACATGTGCATGAAACATTCTTTTTCATCCCTTCACTTTCAGGCTGTGTATGCCTTTAAAGCTAACGTGAATCTCTTGCAGACAACATATCACTAGATTGAAAACAGTTTATTTAGCCATCCTTTGTTTGATTGGAAAATTTCATACATTTGCATTTATATTAATTATTAATCAGTAAAAACACTATTACTATTTTGCTAGTTTTTTTTTTTACTGTTTTGTAGTTTTTTGTTTCTTTCTTCCTTTTTTCTATATTTCTTTGTGATTTATTGATTTTCTTTTGTAGTGGTATTCTTTGACTCCTTTCTCTTTTTATTTTGTCTGCTAGAGGTTTTTCTCTTTGTGGTTACTTTTAAGGCATACATAAAATCTTATCATTATAACATTCTATTTTAAGCATATGATAACTTCAATCATATACAAAATCCTTACATTTTTATATCTCTCTCTTCCTACATTATAGGCCACTGATGTCAAACTTTATAAGTATTGTGTATCCATTAACAAATCATTGTAGCTATTTTTAGCACTTTTGTCTTTTACCGTTTACACCCGAATTAAATGTGATTTATGTGCCACCATTACAGTTTTAGAGTATTCTGTATTTGACTATATATTTACTTTTGTCAGTTAGTTTTACATTTTCATGTTTTCATATTGTTACTTAGTGTTCATATTCATATTGCTTTCTTTCAGCTTAAAGAGCTCTTTTTAGTACTTCTTATAAGGCATTTCTGGGACAATGAACTCTCTCAGCTTTTGTTTGTCCCGGAATGACTTTCTCTCTATTTCTGATAAATAGCTTTGCCAGGTATATTATTCTTAGTTGGAATAATAGTAAATGCAAAGTGCTTTCAGTGCTTTGAATATATCACCCTGGCTTGCAAGGTTCCTGCTAAGAAACCTTCTTATAGCCTTATAGATATTCCCTTCTATGTGACAAATCACTTTTCTCTTGCTGCTTTAAAAATTTTTTCTTCATCTTTGACTTTTGACAATTTGATTATAATGTGTTGAATATAATCTTATTCAAGTTGATCTTGCTTTGGGACTTCTGTGCTTCAGGAATCTGGATGTCTATATCCCTCTCAAGATTTGGGAAATTTTCAAACATTATTTCTTTAAATAAGGTTTCTGCCCATTCCTGTCTGTCTCTTCTTCTTGGACTCTAATTATGCACATATTCACTGATTTGGTAGTGTCTCATAGGCCTCACATGCTTTTCTCACTCTTTTTCTTTCTTTTCTTTTTTTCCTTTAACTTTCTAATTTCAACTGACCTTTCTTTGAGTTCTTAGATTCTTTCTTCTGCATGATCAAGCTTCCTGTTGAAGCTTTAAAATGTTCAGTTCTGTCATTGAATTCTTCAGCTCCAGGATTTCTATTTGGTTCATTTTTTAATGGTTTCTTTTTTTTTTTTTTTTCTAGTAAATGTCTCATTTTGTTTATGCCTTGTTTTCCTGATTTGGTTTAGTTGTCTGTGTTCTCTTGCGTTATTGCACTTCTTTAAGATGATTATTTTGAATTCTTTGTCAGATAATTTGTAGATCTTCTTTCTTTGGAGTGAGATGTTGGAGCTTTATTAGTTTCTTTTGGTAGTGTTATGGTAGTATTATAGTTTGGTATGCTGAATCTTTATGATCTGTGTAGCTCTGCATTAGTCTGTGCACTTAAGCAGCAAGCACATTTTCCCTGGTTTTGGCAGGGAAAGACCTTCTTCTGTCAGATCCCAGGGCTGATGGCATTTCCTCTAGGAGCACAGTCAAGTGATGCTATCATTCTCGGGATCTGAAAAAAGAAGTCAAGTGGGATTATAGCCAGCTCATGTAGCTACTGCTGGGGTCTGCAGTTGGTAGGCTTATTAGCAGTGGCTCAAGCAGATGTGGCTCCTCCCTGGTCTCTGGGTGAATAGATCTACTTCCAAGACCTTGGTCAGTAGGGATGACACTGGGACAAGGGTCTGCTTCAGGATCTGTAGTTGGATCTGTTAATGGCAGGCCTGTCACTAAGTGCATAGGTGAGTGCGGCTCCTCCTAGATCATTGCATAGGTCTCTGGGTGGGCAGAACTGATCTTGGACCACAGCTTGGAGGGACCACGTCATAGGGTTGCTTTAGGGTCACAGCTAAGACTGAGCTCTTCAGGCCTGCCCCTAGGGGCACAGATGGGTGTATTTCCCAGTGGATCTTTTGGTGGGTCAGACTGTTCCTGGACTATCTTTATGATCTGAGAGGGGCTGAAGTCCGTTCCCGGACTATCTCTGAGAGGGGCTAAAGCCAAGTCACAAGACGATTCCAGAATCTGTAGTTGGACCAAGGTGAGCGGGCCTACCTCCTAAGGTATGGACAGGTATGTTTCCCAGTGGGTAGGCAGGATCACTTCCAAACTGTGGCTGAAAGGGTCTGGAGCCTGGTCTTGGGCCTCTTGAAGGCTTATAATCAGGACTGAGGTCAGTGGGCCTATTACTCCAGGCATGCACAGGCATGGCCCATCCTGGGTCCTTTGGCAGATGGTGCCAGTGGCAGGACCAATTGGGGGTGTAGCTGAGTCTACAGGAGGACAGAGATGCTAGGACCCCAGTCAGTGATCCTGTCTCCTGGGTGTTGGCCTGTCTTCTCAAAATGGCCCTCCTTAGTTGCAGGCTTCACTGGGCTTTTAGATTCTCCCACCTGGATCCAAAAGGCCCCACAAAGGCACAAAGTCCATGGGTAGTGGCCAAAATATTGTTGCTGTGGGGGGTTCCTAATGGTGGGACCACCTATCCTGCCATCTTTCTGCCATTACTCCTCTATCTGTGTTTATTTATTTATTTATTTTTGAGATGAAGTATCACTCTGTTGCTCAGGCTAGAGTGCAGTGGCATAATCTCTGCTCATTGCAACCTCCGCCTCCCAGGTTCAAGTGATTCTCATGCCTCAGCCTCCTGAGTATCTGGGATTACAGATGCCCACCACCACGCCTGGCTAATTTTTGTATCTTTGGTAGAGACGGGTTTCGTCATGTTGGCCAGGCTGGTTTCAAACTCCAGACCTTAGGTGATCCTCCCATTTTGACTGGGATTGCAGATGTGAGCCACCGAGCCTGGCCTATTTGTGTCTATTAATTGACATTTAGGTTGTTTTCATTTTCCTTTATCATAAGCATAACACTTTTGTGCACTTTTTACTGTTCAACAAGGCCAAGCCAATTTGCACTTACCAAGACCATATGACAATACCCATTTTTTATACCCTTGATAATACCAGGTGCTAGAAATCTTTTTAATTTTTACTAAATATACAGGCCCAAAACGGTATCTCCTTTTAGTTTGAAAAAAAAAATTAGTGAAATTGAGCACTTTTACATACGTGTGTTGAACTTCTTTCTCTTTTATTTCCTTTATTGTGAATTGATACTTTATCCTCTCCCACCTTTTAGTGCTGTCTCTGGAAGTCCCATTAGGTTAATGTTAATACAGATGGGGTGGGATGTTTAAAGCTCAGGTTTTCAAGAGCCAGTATTACCCTGTGGCAGGTTACTGTGCTTTAACTGGTTTTAGCCATAGACGGAACAATTTTTACCCAGACAAGGAGTTGCACAATGTCTTTCAGGGATGAGATTACCTAGTAAAATTGGGTGTGTGGGCCAGATGTGCCTGAGCTGTACAGCAAGTGTACAGGCTGCAGTGAGAGGAAGGGCAAAGATAAAGGCTGTCAAAGCATGACTTGGATTCTCACTGAACAGGAGCCATCAGGAAAGACTTAATGGTGGGGTTAGACCTTCTCAGGCATTGGTAGGCGGAACAATATTTACTGTTCTTTAGCTGCAAAGAAGCTGAGTTCTCCCTACTCTACTGAGCACTCCGGAGATTCTAGGTTAATGTGGCTGCCAGGCCTAAATAAGCAGAACCACAGCAGCTGCTCCAAATGTCATTTCCATCCAGGGCCAAGGAGGGAAGTGCAGAGGGCTCAGCTTTGAATTTAAGGGCTCGCTCTCAAGCTGAAGAGTCACTCCCACCATGTAGTTTCCAGTTAGCTCTAGATTATAGTTGCCATACTGAGCAAATAGAAATATAAGATGTCCAATTAAATTTGAATTTCAGATAAACAGAACAATAAGTTTTTAGAGCAAGTCTATTTCATGCAATATGTGGAATATGCTAAAAAGTATTGGTTGTTTATCTGAAACTTCGATTTAGCTGGGTGGGCCGTGTCTTATCTGCCTGCTCTATATACTAGGCTGATCAGTTACATACACAATCAATGTAACATAGCTTTAGATGCCCAGGACCGAAATTGTATAGCATATTGTATTCAGGAGCAGCCCATGGTAGAAGAATTGGCCTTTGCAATGGCTCCAGGAGCCCAAACTTCATAATCATCAAGAGCAGCTTTGATCTTCCAGCGGAAATAAACATGGGGAATGAAAGAGAAGCCATCCTTGGCAAGTCTCACAGGCTTCGATAGAAAGCCACTGTAGCACAGCACCAAAATGTTTGTTCACATGAGAATGCTAAGTGGGTTCTGAATGGAGCCACATTCGGTGAAACATTGGTTGCCAGAAACACATGGCCCAAAAAGAAAATGAGAAATTAAGGTAACTGACTATTCTGGATGGGAAATGAAGATTCCTCAAGTAAGACTCAGTGCCTGAGGCTGCACCATTGCAGAAATATTAGTAAGAACATAGCATTTTCAAAATGCCGCTTTATGATAGGGAGTTCAGTTTGTATAGGTAGCTTTTTCCCCTAGATATGTTCATATATGGTGCCAAAGTTAACTTTCTGATGGATAATTGCTTCCAATGGAGTTTAAATTCCCAGGAAATGGATTCAGGAGAGCTGACATAGACTAACCAGTGTCCTGGTGAACTGTCTTTCCATTTTGCCCTTCTTGCAGACATCAGTGAGTTTTTGCTTTAGAAAGGAAGGATGGAAGAAAGAAAGAAAAGAAGAAAGGAAAAAAAGAAGCAGCAGAAACTAGTGCTTATAGAAGCATAGGAGGTTTGTAAACCTAGCACTTTGGGAAGCCGAGGTGGGTGAATCACGAGGTCAAGAGTTCAAGACCAGTCTGGCCAAGATGGTAAAACCCAGTCTCTACTAAAAATACAAAAATTATCCAAGCATGGTGGCATGCACCTGTAATCCCAGTTACTCAGGAGGCTTAGTCAGAGAATGGCTTGAACCTGGGAGAAAGAGTTTGCAGTGAGCCGAGATTGTGTTAGTCTGGATGACAGAGTGAGACTCTGTCTCAAAAAAAAAAAAAAAAAAAAAAACCATAGGAGAACAGGTACTTGTACCTACTGATCTACTGCTGGTGGAAATAAGCTTTGTGAATATATTTAAAAAATACTATGGCAATATTTATTAAAATTTCAAGTACGCATATTTGTAGACACTCTTAATCCATCAACAATAATTGTAGAAATCCATCCTCCAGATATACATGTATACGTACATACATATGTGTTCAGATTTATTTATGTTACTGCACTGTTCATAATAGGAAAAGATGGAAACAACCTGAATGTCCACCAATATATAGTACAGCCATACCATGGAATAGTCTGCATCTATGAAAAAGAATGTCTGTAGACTTTTTCTTTTAATGTAGTGGATTTTTCCCAAGATTATGCCCTTGAGACCTTGTGAGAGCTTGCTCTGAATTTCTGCTGGCTGAGCTTCAGATAGGATAGTTATGATGGAAAAACCTGTGTTTGTGATCTTGCATTTAGCAGCAAAACAGGTGTCCCTCTCTGGGGCCACCCACGCGATCCTGCTTATGTACTTAACGGGTTCACAGCTTTTTCTCCACTTCCCCTGAGAGGCAGAGGAAATCGCATTATCCTTCCCCCAAACCGTTTTGGGTTTCACCAGCCCCTGTGTGTATTGCTCCAGACCCTTAGAAATATGACCACTTGGGTGGAACTACGTTAAAGAGTTTAAAAAAAAAAAGATTTAGGAAAACACTTGGAGTGGGGTAGGTGGGGATAAAAACAAACACAGTATGGGGTTTTCAATAACATCTTGAACTTATAACTCAGTGAAATATTGTCTTTGAGCCATTAATGAAACCCACATTGCACCAGTGGCCTTGATGTTGAGTGTGCCGGGCAGAGAGGGAAGGCATGGGGCGGGGGCAGGTATATTTACCATCCCTTGCCTCTGTGCTCCTTGTTAAGTGCTTGTTCCTTTTTCTGTTTGAAGATAACTTTTGAAGCCCCCATTGCTTATGCGACATTTCTCTTGGGAAGAATTGGATGAGAAATTCAAAGAACGTTTGACTCTATGTCCCATGCCGGCCACTGCCACCTCGGTAGCCTGAATAACTTCGGGTGGCCCCTGGCTCTGGCCTCGCTCTCCCTGGTTTGGGTTGATGAGAATTCCCCACTGAGCCTGAACTGTTAAAACCAGCCCAATGGAACAGCAGTCCTATAAATGGGTGGAGGTGCACAGAGCCCAAAGGAAATCAGAAATCTTAGAAATAGCAGATTTCTAGGCTGGTAAAAACTTTAGAGGGGATTTTTTTTTTCATTTTGTTTTTTTCTTTCTAAAAAAGTCCCCCCACCACCTGACCCATAGACTGAAAGGAAATATGAATTCAAGAAAGACTTTCTTTAAGCTTCTGACAGTTGCTATAGGACTGGCTGCCCATCAGCCAGTGCTTCTTGGAGTGTGGTCTGTGGATGAGTTGCACCACGTTGCAATCAGGAGATGTGAAAATGCAGGCTTTGCAAAGGCTCCAATTTGGTAGGTCTGGAGTGGGACCCAGAAATCTGGGTTTTAAAGGCTTCCAGGTGATGTGTATAGGCTATCAAACATTAGGAACCACTAGACTCAATCTACCCCAGATATGTGTTCTCAGTGTCAGTGAGACAGGCAGGCAGGAAGGCACATTCAAAATTGTTAGACAGCTGAGATTCAGACATTGAGCTGTTAAGTCATCCAAGACATTTTCACTGAAAGGCAAAATCGTTCTTCCTGATCATTTGAAGGATTGTGACTTCCTGTATGGCTAAAATTAAAGTTGACACTTTGTCTTATTTCAGTGTCTACATAAGCAAATTGGTGATTCTGGCTGTCCAGAGTCACAGGCTCTCCTTCGGCTGAGGAGAGTTGGTTCTTTGTACTCATGGGCTTTCTTCCACCTGCAGAGGGTGCAAGATGCTGGCATCTGGCAAAGCTGGGCGAGAACAGACAAGAATGGCTGATATTCTTGCAGAGAGGTAGATTTTATCTTCTGAATCTTACAGAAACTGTAGACCTCATCCACAGATACATTTTCATACACAAACTTTTGCATAAATTCCTGAAGATATATAGACCTTCCTGAACTCAAGTTTAAGATCCCTCGCTAGAGAAATAATCTTTATTTTTTTTTTAACTTTGGTGCTAGGCATTCATGGAAGGTATATTCTAATGAAGCTGGAATTAAAATCATCTAGTTTTCAAGAAAACAGTGGATGGGGTAGACAGCAACAAATATAAAATGTTGACAAATGTTGAAGCTGGGTGATGGTTGTATGAGAGATTATTAATCTACTTTCTTTGGGGTTTGGAAGTAGATTAATAATAAATATTTTTAAAAACATCTACTTTTCTTCTACCCAATTTAAATTTTGTGTCTTAGTTATTGAGGGAATCTGGGATGCTAACTGAATGTCATGGAAGACTGATCAAGTCATGTGGATAAGATGCAATTTCCAAATTTTGCAGCTATAAAAAATCCTGTATTGCACACCATACGTCAGATTCCACTTGTAATTTACAACCTGTTCTACTTTCCAGGGATTTACATCAGTCAACCATTGCCACAAAATTCTGCTTACTATGCCATCTCCAAACCTGGCGGCATACAAAAATAAACTTGTATTTGGGATCACGTATCTGCTGGTCAGCTGGGATAGGTTGGCTTCAAACTTCAGGCAAATTGGGACAGCCCTGATGATTTCAGCAGGTCAGGTGTGTTCCAGGCATTTCTCATTTTCTTGAAATTGTTGAGCTGTCCACGGCAGGTCTTCTCATGACAGAGGCTCAGAGAGGAAGAGCATCACGTTGCCAATATGCTGTTGAACAAAGCAAGTCACATGACAAAGCCCAAAGTCAAGGGTAGGAAAAGAATATTCAGCCTCCAGAGGGAAGAACTATAAAGTTATGTGGCGACGAGACTGGATACAAAATAACCAATAATCTATTAACTATAGGGCTAGCGCATGGTTTTTTCATTTCCAATAAAACACGGTGACCTCCCATGGGTATTGGAAGCTCTCCAGGCCTCAGTTTCAGGCAGAGGAACCCACGGTGGACCTCTTTCTCCAACCAGATTTCCCCTCCCCCGGCTTCTTTGGGGTTTGGCAGGATCATTCCCAATCCTGGTTCTCAAATCTCCTGAAAGTATTATGTCAGTGATTAGGTGGTTATAATATATAAAATCCAAAAGCCTGTCAAATTGGATGCAGATATGTAAGAGATAAATAGGCACACAAATAGGATGGATGTATTATAGATATTAAAACACACCAGGTCTGGGTTTTCAGGAAGCTGTAAGAAGTGTGGGGCTGGGTGTGGTGGCTTACATCTGTAATCCTAGCACTTTGGGAGGCCGAGGCGGGCAGATCATGAGGTCAGGAGATTGAGACCATCCTGGCTAACACAGTAAAACCCAGTCTCTACTAAAAGTACAAAAAATTAGCTTTTTTTTTAAGGCCGGATAGGAAAAGGCCCAACTCTTTAAACCTGAAATTCAAGTGAAAGGTTAATATCTTTTCTTTTTCTTCTACAGCCTGCCTCAGTTAATGAGAAGATTTTTTTTTTGTCATTGGTAGTCATATTCTAAATCCCCTTTAGAAAAATATATATAACAATTTTCCTTTTGAGACTTGCTGTTACAGGCTTCTATTGCTGAAAATTTATTACCTTTGAGTGTAGATAGGACAAACATTCAGGCTAAAGTATAGAAATAGTTATCGTTTTCTTCTAACGAGGACATATAAGGCTTATTTGTGCCAGCCATTTAGGGAAAAGTTTTGGTGGCTGAATTATAAAAATGGCCCCACTTGTCTACCTCTTCCTGGATCCTCACCCTTTGCAGTGTGATTTGGAAGCAACTTCCTCCCACTAAGAGACAGAGTCTGTTTCCCCATTTCTTGAACCTGGGCCAACTTTACGACTTGTTTGATCCAGCAGAATGAATGCTGAACAGACAGAATGATATCTTTCCAGTGGGATTAGGTGACAATGGGGATCAGCTCAAGGGAGAGGACATCAGCACAAAGAAAATGAATTAGCTAATTTTAAGGTGCCCCTGGATGGTTAATAATGATGTGTTGTTGTAACAGTAGATCATTTGTTCCACGGTATTTTACAAACATTATACTGTGTCAGGATTTTTAGATGAAATTAAACTCTTAAACCAATGGGTGCTAAAGTGCTGTTTGTAGGGGCAGACTGAGGTGTGGTGGCACCATAGGGAGGATTGGCTAAAACCTACTGAACCTATGCCAAACCTTTGCATATCAAAGAGGGCCAGTCAAGTCACATGGATAAGACATATTTTGAGGCTGTAAAAAAAATCCTATATGACATACCAAACATCAGGTTCCACTTGTAATTTACAACCTGTTCCATTTTCCAGAGATTTGTATCAGTCAACTATTGCCACAAAATGCTGAGTAACATGCCACCCCAAAACTCGGTGGCATAAAAAAACAAACTTTTATTCTGGATCATGTATCTGCTGGTCCGCTAGGGAAGACAGTTGTTGCATGTATTATAGATGCTCTGTTCCACCGTCCAGAGATGTGTTCAGAGAGTTCAAGAGAGTTCTCTCCACTGACTCTTGGTTCTTGAGAGATTTTTTCATGGTGGCCACAACTCAGCATGGCCAAGGTGTGTGGTGAGTGCGTGATTCTTTAAAGTTGCTGGCATCCTAGGTAGGCCTTGGATAAGTTGAGGAACTTGTCTTCTGAAATGAGGGAAAGTCTGCTAAATGGCCCATCTAGTTTCCTCCATGAAGAATAATTCCAAAAACCAGTTAACTTCTCTAGCTCTTCTCAACAGTGGAAGACAGATGGTTCTGAAACGTGGGATTGCAATTCTCACAAGTCAGGCTTCCTCTGAATTTCCCACATGGAAAACTGCATGGCAGGGAACTAGTAGGCAAGGCTGCAGATGCTCCTGAGCTCCATTCCTTCCAGTCCAGCTGGCTGCATGCAAATCCAGAACAGAGTCCCCTATTCCTTTCTCCACATACCACCTTCCATCCCATACTGGCCTTCAAGAGACGCTAGAAAAGCTGCTATACCTTACTACAAGTATACAGGTACAACACCTGCCCTCTGTCCTCCACCCTCTGCATGGGTTGCCTAGAGATATCTGGCAACAACACATTCCTTATAATTTAAGGCACTTCATGCTTTAAAGATGCTTTCTTTCTTTTCTTTTTTTTTTCCTCTTCTTCCTTCTCCTTCCCGCTTCCTTCTCCTTCCCCTCCTCCTGCCCTCCTCCTCCTCCTTCTTCCTCTTCCTTTTCTTCTTCTTCTTCTCTTCTTTCTTCTTCTTTCTTCCTCTTGTCCTTTTTGAGATAAGGGTCTCCAGCCTGGCCAAGATAGGAAAATTTGACTGGTGTGGTAGTGGGCATCTGTAGTCCCAGCTACTCAGGAGGCTGAGTCAGGAGAATCAGTTGAACCTGGGAGGCAGAGGTTGCAGTAAGCTGAGGTCATGCCATTGCACTCCAGCCTGGGTGACAGAGTAAGACTGTCTCAATAAATAAATAAGTAAGTAAGTAAGTAAGTAAGTAAATAAATAAATAGAGATAAGGGTCTCACTCTGTCACCCAGCCTGGAGTGCAGTGGTGTGATCATAGCTCACTGGAGCTTTGCCCTCCCAGGCTCAAGCAGTCCTCCCACTTCAGCCAGCTAAGTAGCTAGGACCACAGGCACATGCCACCATGTCTGGCTGTTAAAAAAAATATTTTTGGGGGTCTTGCTGTGTTGCCCAGGCTGGTCTCAAACTCCTGGGTTCAAACAGTCTTCCTGCCTCAGCCTCCCAAATTGGAATTACAGGCATGAGCCACCATGCCTGTCCTAAAAGTGCTTTCAATATCTCATCTTAAAAATAAAAATGATTTGGTAGGAAAGAAAGGTTATTTTATGGACAATAGCAACGGAGACACAAAAACTCAAAGGTGACTGCAAGAACCTGGTGACTAACCCGTAGCCGGATGCTCGTGTGACCCAAAGACCAACATTGCATGCACAGTGTTGACTCAGCTCATAAACATCTTAACATTGCTCTAATGTTGAAAGATCACTGCAGAACACATTTTCTCAGTGCACCAGAATTTTCCTGGAGTGGCTCTTTTACTTTGCTAATTTGAAGCTTTTTGTTTGGATGCCTTAGAGTAAGTGACAAGAGAAGAGAGGGGAAAAGTTTATTTTAATGCTGCTGAATTTAATGACATGTAATCGGTTCTACAGATACTGTATTCATTGACCTTTTTCCATATGGAGCTCTCAGAAAATTCCATTACTATTGATCCCCTCTGATTTTAATGCTATAATGATGTTGTTCCCGCACACAAGGGAAATGATTATGTGCTGTGACTGCTACACTTTGAATTGTGTGAATAATTGTGTACATATTTATATACGTATCTTTGTTGTCCTAGTGGAGTTCTCAATGCACTTGAAATGGTTTGTGAATGTCTTTTCTAAATCCCCTCCAGATGTGTCAAATAGCATACTGTAAATCAGACTTTTCTTTCCTTTTTTTCTTTTTCCTTTGGTCTGCTGGTATTTGGTCTTAACGTGCCAAGCATTTTGGATCATACAAAGGAGATTACTATAGAAGAGGTTTGTTCTCTCTGCTGTTTCCCTTTCTTTTCCAAAGAACTCTTTTTCAATGTAAGAAGTCAACAAGCTTCCTGTGTTATTCTTTGGATTTCTCCCTACAACATTCAAACCTTTGTCTAGGCCAGAAGAAGAGTCGAGGAGGCTCCCTCCAGCCTGGCAGCCAGCTTTCAGTCTCCCCTTTCCGAGTGAAGAAATAAATTAAAGCTGACACTTGGAGTGTGTGTATGCCTGCTGCCTTTATGTTTGTATTCGAGTGAGCTTATTTATTTTTGGTCCATTGCAAAAAGATTTATGACCCTTAATTATGAATTCTGACACTCTTGTGCTACATGGATGCACTTAGATTGGTTTTTCATTTTCTGATGGCTTTGAAAAGCTTTCTTTTTCAACTTGAAACCCTCAAGGGCAACAAGGGTCCCTTTTTACAGAGGGTCTGGCCAGAGCCACCGCCTACAAAGGCTGTGTTTGCAAGGCTTGAGCTTCATCAGGGCCTGGGGATTGATGGATGGATAGTAACCTTGGCCATGGCTTTATTTACTCTTTCTCGGCCCTATCCAGAGAATTCAAGTGAATATATAAAAATGTGTTTCTAAATCAAAGCTGGCAAGCAGAGTGTCAGCCTGGAAATAACCTTTTCATGACATTTCAGGAAAACAAGAGCACTTCATTACTTGGAATTTAAAAAAGATAACAGTTGATGGCTGATCTGGCCGGGGTCATAGTATTGGCTTAGCAAGTGCGAAATTGCATTCATTTTGCAAAACAGAAACACTGACGTGACTTTCATGAACAACTCATCCAAACAGACACAGGAAGATATGAGACCCTTGTGTTTTCTTCTGCTAACACACTGCTGCTGCTTCTTGGCCAATCCTCTTCCTTGCCTGTCTGATTTGGTTTGGCTGTGTCCCCACCCAAATCTCATCTTGAATTCCCACTGGGAGGGACCCAGTAGGAGGTAGCTAAACCATGGGGGCAGGTCTTTCTCATGCTGTTCTCATGATAGTGAAGAAGTGTCACAGGATCCGATGGTTTTATAAGCAGGAGTTTTCCTGCACAAGCTCTCTCTTTGCCTGCTGTCATCCATGTAAGATATGACTTGCTCCTCCTTGCCTTCCACCGTGATTGTAAGACCTCCCCAGCCACGTGGAACTGTGGGTCCATTAAACCCTATTTTCTGTATAAATTATGCAGTCTCAGGTATGTCTTTGTCAGCAGCATGAGAACAGACTAACACGTCATCCCTAATGCCGATGTTTTTCTGTGTGTGGTTACCATGAGATAAACCCCTCACTTGACAGTGTCTTTATAACTAAGCAAGAAGAGAAGCCAGTCTCATGGGAACAGTAGTGGTAGAACTTGGCATTGGCCTATGCCCTGAGTGCTCTACAGGTAGCGTAGGAGTTTGCCCTGCAGAGAGGGGTGACACGAGGAACTTGAGCATCATCTAGAAATCCAGGCATATACTGGAACCTGGGCAGGATTCTTGACTCCTCCATTTCTGCCTCCCTTTCTCAGGCCAGCTTCCAGTTACTGCCTTTTTGGTGTGTGGATCATATTCTTGGGGCTCAGGATGGTGGTGGTAGTGATGGACCTAGAATCTGGCCTTTTTCACTGGAGAGCAGGTGGAATATTTAAAATTTTTTTTTGTCAGAAAAATTGTAAGAGAAAAAAATAACTTAATTATAAATTTCATTGTAAAATTTAGAATTAAACTAATTATCAATTTAATTATAAAATTAAGAAACATAATTCTAAGCTTTAAGCCAAACCTAAGTATATTATGGAATAGGAAGTTAAATTGACATAACATTTAAGGGCAAGGTGTGGTGGCTCATGCCTGTAATTCCAGCATTTTGGGAGGCCAAGGCAGGAGAATTACTTGGACCAGGAGGTCAAGACCAGCCTGTGCAATATAGCGAGACCCCATCTCTACAAAAAATAAAACAGTTAGTTGGGCAGAATGATGTGTGCCTATAGTCCCAGCTATTCAGGAGGCTGAGGTGGGAGGATCCCTTGAGCCCAGGAGTTTGAGGCTGCAGTGAGCTATGTTTGTGCCACTGCACTCCAGCCTAGGCAACAGAGCAAGACCCTGTGTCTAAAAAAACCAAAATAACAACAAAAAAAGACATAACAGTCTAAGCCTGCAGTGAACAGGCTGCCTTCCCAGAGATCACTGTCACCTACCTCCAGGTGTTAGCATGCTTTGGTTGATAACTTTGAGAAGCAATGGTCTATAGCACTTTCTATGGCTGTCCTCCCAACCCCTACCTGCTAGCTGAACAGGGTTAAAATAAATTTCCTTGCTGGAGAAAATGACACAGTTTTTTTGGTAAATTCATCCTTGTGAGAGGACAGCAAGTCAAACAACCCCACCTAAAGAAGCCACCTTCTTCTTCCTTCTCCCCCGACATTTGCTGTCCTAGGTGACACTCAATCTACAGTGGGGACCCTCAAATGCCCAGGCCAGGGTCCCTAAATCTGGACTCCAGGTTACTGAAGGATTTCTCTAACCACCAAGAATTTTGCATAACTTGTTCCAAAGATCCCCCAAATGAAATAGTTGTCATAAAGAACCCTTTTGAAGACCCCTGCTAACCATACCAGAAAGCTTGCTTTTGTGATTTTTCACACCATGAACTAGAATGTCCCTAGTTTTCATTACGTGGTCCCCCCATAAGTCCCTGTCCCTGTAAATCTTTCAAATGACAATTAAATCACACCACTGTCCTGCTGGCTTGCACCTCTCGGATGATGTCCCATGAGCTGGAAACAAAACCCAGATACCTTGCCATGGCCTGCATAACCAACATGACCTGCTCTGCTTTTCCTTCCATCTCATCTCCTGACTCTCTCCCATATCCCACTAAACGTCAGCCACAGTGGTTCTTTCTCTAACCTGAATGTGCTCACTTTTAGCTTAAGGAATAGGCACCATGTGGATAGCTGGCCACTTCCTGTCACCTCTGTCTCTACGCAAATATCACTTCTCAGTGATGCTTCTCTGACAACTCCATGGGGTGAAGGGCTCCCACCTAACCCCACCCCATCCCCAAGGGCTATATTCAGTGACTGCTGTGGAGAAAAATCTCAGGGTGAGCAAGAGAGCTTTTAATGGGAGACTCTGGTCTAGTTGGAAAGATCCAGGATGCTCCCTGGGGAAGTGAAGTTTGCATGTATCTGAGGCTTATGACAGAGAATTTTTCCAGATGGTAATTTGGTATTAATTTTGTTATTAGCTCAGCTTTGAGAAGATGATATACTGAGAAAAGGAAATCAAATGGGAATTAGCAACACCTTAGAAAAACTGCTGAGTCTCTCCCAGCACGGTAGACTTCAGTTTCAGGTCTTTTTACACTTAAATTCACTGACTTGCCGGGCGCAATGCCTTATACCCATAATCCCAGCACTTTGGGAGGGTGAAACAGGCAGATCATCTGAAGTCAGGAGTTTGAGAGCAGCCTGGCTAACATAGTGAAACCCTGTTTGTATTAAATATACAAAAATTAGCTGGGTGTGGTGGCACGCACCTGTAATCCCAGCTACTCAGGAGGCTGAGACATGAGAATTGCTTGAATCTGAGAGGTGGAGGCTGCAGTGAGCCAAGATTCCACCACTGCACTCCAGACTAGGAGATAGAGAGAGATTCCATGTCAAAAAAAAAAAAAAAAAAAATCACTGACTTTCCACTTTCACCCTTTTATTTCCTTGTTTCTCTCCTTTTTGTTTTTCTGCAAAGCATTAAGGAACTCTCCTCACCAAACAGATTTTTTTTAACCAACATTTGCTTTTTTTTTTTTCCTCCTGATTTGGTTTATATTTCCAACATTGATACTTTCAACATTATCTTTTCCTGCATGTATTAATCTTTCCTGTTTGTCAAACGGCGATAATCAGAGCCTAGTCAGGCTCTCCCAGGTACATTTTTGCTTTTCCTTAAATTCTGTGTGCACCACAAAGGAAATCTCTTTATTTAAATCAGCCCCTGAGAAAGGTGGTTGCAGGAGCCATTTGAAGCTTCAAAAGTTCTGAGGCACCTTCTAACCTTTCTTAAGACAGAGCTCGTGGAAAGCAGTAACATTAAGTGGAGCCTGGAGATTTAAGAGCTGCTTCAGGTTCCCCATGCTTCCACCTGGGAAAATTCACTGTTACCTCACTCTGTGAGGTGCAGGGGTGGGTGTTCTTTTCAGCTGTCTTTACATCAAAGTGAATGAAGCACCCAGGTGGCCATTCCTGCTCTCCATGCCTGGATTACCTGTACATTTCAAGGAAAGGACTTCTTGTCCAGAATCATAGACAGACTTCCATGTGGCCAGTTAGAAAATGCCAGTTCTCTGGACCAATAGTTCAAGGTCCAGCTGCCACACTGGATGTATAAGTTGTTCATTTGTTTTCATAGCTGTGATTTATCAACTGCCACCCTATAGCTGGGCAGAGGTCTGAGCACTGGAGCTCTGCATATGAGGCAAGCTCTGTGTGCCATAGGCTAGGCGTCCCAAGCTCTCCGATCATCGAGTGTCCCATGGGCTTCTTAAACAAAAAGAGCAAATGTCCCTCTTATATCCCTCTTTGGAGCTGTGGGGATGCATGCTAAGTGCTAACTCTGTCAAGGCAGAGATCTGTACAGCCTGTGAATCTTGAACAATTGTCTAAATAAAACATTAATGTGGATTTGAAAAACACAAATTTTCAAGTCAAAGGGTCAGATCCAAGAGGAAGCAATTATAACAAAGAAAAAGATCCCACTTTTTGCGGGTAAGTGTGCTTAGAAGCAAAAAAGAAAAAATATTCTGGATGAAAATGTTTTCTGAGATACTCTTGCAAGTTAAGATTGGTTTTTGCTTTAGGTAAGAACTGAATTGGAAAGAAAAACATTCAGGGAGACAAAAAGCTGACAACAGAGTTTTGGAAAAAGGTCTTTTTAGACTAATGCAGTTTGGAATTGTTTTTTGGAAATTGTCTTTTAACTCTTTGATCTGAACTTGTGCTTAAAATTTTGCAGAATGAAGGAATGAAGAAGCCTTTTGCTGTTGGCTGCATAGTGTCCTGTTAAGAATTCAGCATTTATCTTATCAAGAGATATAATATTTGATCTAATAGGAATATTTTCTGTCTTTTTGTGTTTCTTCGAACTGAGAGAATCTGAATTCAGTATGAAAAGCAAACTATGATGTTCATCTTTCAAGCTGGCAGCCAGCTTGTTTAGCAATGGTATCTCAAATCAAGATGAAGTTATATTCATAGCACCAGGGATAAATCCTCCCCACTCTTTGCTTTAGAAATTTATAACACCCTGAAAATCAGGTATTTTTGAGCTGTTTGGTCTCCATTTCTAATGGATTCAAAAAATTCCACTGAAGTTCTCCCACATGCTAGGTTCTCAATATATGTTTCTTGTTAGATGTACCCAGCATGTTTTAGCTTTTGCTTGTTAAAATTATTTACATGGCTTAAGGTCAAATGGTGTTGTTTCACATTTCGCTCAACGGAAATGTCACGAGACTCCATTGTTTTTATAGGAAAAGATCAGTTTCAATGAGGTGGTAGAGAACTTCACTTCTAATGTGTCTGTTCAGCAATACATTCACCAGACATGCAAATCTCCTGGAGAAACTATAAAACCATGAGGTCTGTAGTCTGGGGGTTCGATGTGGTGGTTCCTGATCAGAGCCGGGCTGGTTCTCACATTGTCATGCTAGCACACCAGCAAGGGATAAGGTCAGGAGTAGCATTCTTTCCAAAAGAGGCAATGGAGCAGTGGCGTTGCTTGCTTGACGATTATGTAAGAAATTGAGATGTCTGGAGGTGATCGATAGTAACCGGAGGAGAAAATGGAACTGAACGGGCTGCTTCCACTTAGCGAGGCTCCTCTAGGAGATGATTTACAAGTCTCAGAGTCCAGCTCTGGTTGAGCTCAGTTTTACGGAGTTGGAGAAAAGCTGTAAAATAAGCTTAAATCAGCCCATCCAACATACGAAAGGGCAAGAAAGAAGAGGTGGGAGGCAGGGAGAAAAGGGAGGGGGAAGAAAGAGGAGTGGTTCCAAAATCGGCTTAATTTATTCCTTTCCTCTTTGTCTTTGTTCCCTTGGCTCTATTCTCTCTCACTAAGTCTGCAAGCAGAGCAAGAGGGGGTGAATGGCCAAAATGGTAGCCATCTCTGCTGTTCTGGTTTTAAAGCCTCTAGACTTAGGCGGCCATTTTCCCTTGGATCATGGATGTCCAAAGTCATATTCTATTAGCTCAGCAGCACATGCAAAATAATAACCATAAACCCAGAAATGTGCTGTGGAATTTTCTCCAGCTCTCTTAACGAGCTTTGCAAAGTTCCTCTGTCAAGGAGAGTGGGGAATGTGTAATTTCAAACACATTTTTAATAGTTTCTCTTGGCTCCCTCTGAAGAAGAGGGAGGCATGCTGACGCGGCTCTCAGAGAGGCAGCGACTTTACAAGAGTAATGTTAAACGAATCACCCAGTGTTGGTTGCCCTTGGAAAGCAATGGGGGAGCTGCCTGGGAAACCGCGGATTGTCAGGCAAAACGCAGCACCAGAGACAGACGTGCGGCTCTAGAAGTCAAACCCGTGTGGCCTATAGCTGGTACAAATGAAGACAGGCAGCTTCACAGCTCCCCCATCCAAATTATTCACAGTTGCATCTGCTTTTCAGTTCTTTTTCCTCTTATAAATAAGCAAGATTTTGAAAAACAGAAGAAAGAAGTAGGCGCGGAAATGGTGGCAGGTGCCAGACCACCAAGAAGCATCAGTCAGGATGCCTGGCATTCTTGGCTCTTGGCTGTTGCGACAGATTGATACCTAGTGTAGCCTAATGTCTTAGACACACTGACCAGGAGTCAGGAGGCCTGGAGACCAGGGGAGAGGAGATGCGTGACTTATGGGCTTTTCTTGCTCTATGACCTCCCATATGAGTCCATTGTCACATTGCTATAAAGAACTACCTGAGACTGGGCAATTTATAAAGAAAAGAGGTTTAATTGGTTCACAGTTCCACAGGCTGTACAGGAAGCATGGTTGGGGAGGCCTCAGGAAACTTACAATCATGGCAGAAGGCAAAGAGGAAGCCCACAACTCCTACATGGCTGGAGCAGGAGAGAGAGAGAGTGGGGGTGGGTGGGCATGCTATACACGTTTAAACAACCAGATATGGTGAGAACTCATTCATTATCATGAGAACTGCAAGGGGGAAGTCCGCCTCCATGATCCAATCACCTCCCACCTGGCCCCTCCTCCAACGCTGGGGATTACGATTCCACATGAGATTTGGGTGGGGACACAAATCCAAACCGTGTCACTCCCCCCAAAAAAAAAAACTGACAAGGAAACCTTATACTCAGGACAAAAACAGTCACAGGAAATGAAAACTCTGTACTCTCCTACCTGTCTCCATTTCCCACCAGCATTTATTAGTAATTGGCCATATTTTCTTAACTAAAAGTTAGAACTCACAGTTTGAGAGCCAGTCAGAATATTCAAAATCGGGACTAATTTGAAAAATCCCCTGTGACTATAGTCACTGTAATAATATAGGTTTAATTCACTGAATCACTGAAGTAATTATAATTTTCAAATCAGGAAATGCCACCTTTGTTGAAAAAAAATTCTATTTTTTATCTACTGATTATTAAAAAAGTGATTTCCTCATGCTCAATTTCAATGTATTATCTATTTGTAAGGAAGAGAAGAGTTATGGAGTGGGGCTTATTGATGCTGGGGGCTGGAAAAGGTGCTAAGGTTCATCTGTTCCCAGCCCCTCATCAGAGAAGGAAATGGCTTCAAAGAAATGACAAAATCTGTAGCTGGGAAACCCAGGGCCTCACTGCCAAGTGCAGTGTTATTTCCACTACATTCTGCAGCCCGTTGTCTACCTGCTTCATCTGGGCCAGTTCTGCCATGAGGGGTTACTGGCCATCAACTCTTCCCTCTCCTCAAGTTTCCAGTGGAAGACAGTAGGCTTCTTCTTTTACTCCCAAACCATCGGTAGCACTACAGCCGAAGTGGGATCCTTGGGAAGGAAAATGCTAAGTGGAGTCTGGCTTTGGTACAAGTAGGCTAATCATGGCAACTGGCTGGTTGGAGCTCTGAGAAAGACATGAGTGCTGGGCAGAACCGTTTTCCTCTCCCAAGTCCCAAGTTTGTTGTCCCAGTCTCCTTTGGGTCATCTCTATCTTCCCTGACAAAAACATCTGGTTGTTTCAAAACTGAAATTTTCATGCATTTCAACTCATGCAGGAATGTTGAAAAGCTGTTCTGAAAAATATAGCTCCGCCCCGTGCCAAACCAGTTGGGCTGGAATGAACAACTGTTGTTATAAATCTCCGCTCCTGCCTTCTTCAACAGCTCCAGAAGGTACAAAATAGAATGTTTCATGAGACCAGCCAGATGGATTGAATCAGACCTGCCCAGAAGAGCGCTGTGCCTTAAGAGTATGGAAACACCCCCTTTTCTCCTCCCTCCTCTTTTTCTTTCAGACAATTTCTGAGACTGCTGATGAGAGGCGAGCATGTCAGGGTTCTCTGTGTTCACAACAAATTTTTTTGTGTCTTTAAGTGGAAAAATATTTTATGACATGGCAGAACAATTTCTTGTTCTGTGAGTGATTCACAAAGAAAACTCAGCGACCTAACGATGTGTGTTCTTGCCAAAGCCGAGGGAGGGAAAGGGATTAAAAACAAATGACCCAGAATCAAAAGGCTGAGACGAACTTTGGAAGTCATTTAAGATGGCAGGTCACCTTTCCCCTTGAGAACTCTTAGCAGTGGACCTTCCTCAACCACTGTCCATTACGTCAAACCCACTACTCAGTTTTCCTTGTCTGCAGAGTGAAATGCCCACCTCAACATTCCATGAAGAAAACATCTTGTCCACTTAGGCTTCGCTTTTGTAATTTATCCACTCGTCATTATTTCCCAGTAATGTGCATTCTCATCAAGCTTGTCTATTACAGCTCTTTGTTTTGTAGATAATTAAGTGCTATAATCTCTGTCTGCAAAGTATCTGTCTGCAGATGACTTCGATTTTGCCACCATAGAGAGCTTATGCTTTGCAAGGCAGCCCATATCATTCATTGTTAGACAAGTATAATCCCAAGGAAAGGCATTCTCTCATTGAACGAGTCTGTCTGCCTCTCCTGAATTCTTCCTTTTGCAACAACTTCTTCCTCTTGATAAGACAGTCCTTTAAATATTTGTAGAGAACACCCCCATATCATCAAACAATTATCCCAAGCTGCTCATCCAATTTTTTTCAGTCATTCATTCAGAAAGTACCCTATTCAGTCTTCCTCCTCTACATTCATTCTAGTTATTCTGAACACTCCCATCTTCTTCATAAGAGACTATGCCAACCTGAGTATCCTCCATTCTGTTTTTCTGTGATTTATTTTTGGAGAATAAATGTAAGACTTTACATCTCTTCTCTGTTAAGATTCATTCCATCAATTTTGGCTGGTGTATGAGATTGTTGACAGCATTTTGAATTTTGACTCTGTATTCCAGAGTCCTAGCTATCTGTCTTGAATTTTTTCACTTGCATTGTTGACATAGGGGTCCCTCTCCTCTGCAGATTTCACATCCTTACATTCAACCAACCGTGGATGGAAAATATCTGAGGAAAAAAAAGCAATTAAAAAACCATTCAACAATAAAAATAATACAAACAGAAAAAAAATACAGCATGAGAACTATTTACATAGCATTTCCATTGTATTAGGTATCATAAGCAATCTAGAGATGATTTAAAGTATGCAGAAGAGTGTGCGCAGGTTATATGCAAATACTATGCCATTTTTTTTTTAAATCAGGGACTTGAGCATCCTCAGATTTGAATATGGAGGGGTCCTGGAACCAGTCCCCTGTGGTTATTTGTTGTCTTTATAAAATGTATTTTGTGTCTTCATAAAAGTCACTGATGAAAAGTTAAAGTTTTAGAAACTACTCCCTGGATGGTATCAGGCCGTGAATCACTCTTCAGATTTAATTGTTTATCAATTTCAAATCCAGCCCCGATTTCACCATACTTTCTATAAAAATATTGTTAAATATTTCATCACAGGTTTTGCTGAAATTATTGCATAAGAGGTCCATCACAGCTTTCTCATCACCCCGGAGATACTGTCAAAAAAGAGACTAAATCTAGCATAGAGAGTCTTCCCTGTAGGAAGCTATGGTGGCTGTGCTGGTAGAAGCTTTCTTTTCTAAACAGAAAAGAAACTTCTCATGAACCCATTTGGTTATCTGCCTTTGTTGCTGGCATCTTCCTTGGTTTCCCTTTGGCCCCCATATCCTGCTTTTTTTTTTTTTTTTTTTCCCCAGGCAGGGTCTTGCTCTGTCACCTAGGCTGGAGTGCAGTGGTGAGATCATAGCTCACTGCAGCCCCAAACTCCTGGGGTCAAGCCATCCTCCCACTCAGCTTCCTGAGTAGTGGGACTACAGGTGTGCACCACCATGCCCAGCTAACTTTTAAGTTTTTTTGTAGAGATGGGATTTCATTATGTTCCCTAGGCTGGCTTTGAACACCTGTGCTCAAGCAATCTTCCCGCCTTTGCCTCCCAAAGCACTGAGATTATAGGTATGAGCCACTATGCCCAGCCTAGAGCTCCTTCTAAACTTCATTCAGAGTACCAAGATGCTTTTTACTGATCATCAAAGAATTCCTTTCCAATATGACACCTCCATTCTAATGATAGCTCTCTGTACCTTAACCCAAAAGAATGAGTAAAGGGAATTTGTGGTAACACCAGTTCTTGGTGTCATCAGAGTGCCTGGGGGGCTCTTATTCTGTAGAGTTGACTCTTCTCTTCACATTAAACATTGTTTGTGCCTCTGAACTCTCCACCCACAACTACCTCCCTGAACCCTACACTCTAACGTGGGCAAACTTGGGCATGCCTGTGGCATGATGGGACTTTTCAATGTTCCCCAGGCCAGGCTTCCTTTAGCTAGAATTGAGATGGTCTCAAAGGACTTTTTTGCCTTCAAAGGTAGTTACTAGACGATGCTAACCTAAGTTAGACCAGTTAAGATGTTTTTATTTCTTTGTTTTGTTTTAAGAGACAGGATCTCACGCTGTTGCCAAGGCTGGAGGACATGGTGCAATCAGCTCACTGCACAACTCAAGGGCTTAAGTGATCCTTCCACCTTAGCCTCTTGAGTAGTTGGGTCTAGAGACACACCTCATGCCCAGCAGCTGAGATTTTTCAAAACTTCCACCTCTTCTTTTTCTCATCAGCTTTTCCAACTGCCTCCTTCACAAGCAGCAAGCAGGAAGGCTCATTCATTCATTCATTTTTACAGTGGAGTCACGACATACCTACTACGTGCCAGTCCTCAGTAGGCACACAGGATTCAGAGGTGAGCAACGCAGACAACCCTGCCCTTGGGGTGTTACCAGTCCAGCTAGGCAGACAGAAATTACACACATAAAAACAGCAGTGTGGGATGGAGGTGATGAGAAAGATGGGGGCATGGTTTAGCTGAGAGGTCGAGGCAGTGAGCAGAAGGTAACCCAGGAAGGTGGTCACCTGGGTGTACCCCAGAGCCTAAACAAAGCCAGTTACCCTTGGGGACTGTGCCCCGAATGATGTCCCCCTAACTCTTCTGAATGCTCCCAGGGTTGAGAGTTTGTCTGCATCTTATAGGGAATCTAATACGGTCTCATTTCATAGACCATCTCAGTTTAAACTCTGGGGCTTCACAGCTTTTGTTTATCTACAGAATATTTACCTAACTGTGGGCTTATTTATTTTTCGGAGGAAAGCGTCTGTAGCACTTCCATTTCCTTGCTGCCGTAGCCAGATCTCCCCACCGAGACTCCCCTTCCTCTTCAAAACACCAGTGATGCCCAGAAGTGCCCTGAAGTCACCTTTTATAATTAGACTTTCTGACTTCTATCCCAAGGGCAGTGGATTTAAGAAACGAGGGCTGGGAAATGTGTTTTCGACGGCCATAACCAAGGCTCCGTTTATATGGCCTGGCTGCCTCAATGGTGTGCATTGTGCTTCTAACCCCCTCTCGCTGGGGGCGTCAAGGTCTCCTGGGCTGGCACGCAGATGCCCAGGACAGAAGAAGGAAAGGTGAAAAACAATTTTACTAGAGGACTTTTCTCAAATTTGTCTGTCTCTGCTTTTGATCTGCTTGGGCAGGGGCTGCTGGGACCCTAAGTGCAGCCTTCCACTCCGCTGGGTCTCCTCACCACCCCAGACCCCTCCCCTTAACCAGAGAAGGTGACTCTTGCAGACTGTGGCTGGATGACCTGTCTATCATCTCGCCAGACATCCTTGAATTCCTCTTTCTCAGACCATCCCAGGGCTTGTTCCCTCCAGAAACACCCAAAACAGGAGTGAGAAGCTTTGCACAGAACCCTGGAGCTGCAGCACCACAGAACGCGCCTGCAATCGTGGAAAATTTCTCTTTTGCACTCTCCCTAAACATTTGACAAGAATTAAAGCTTCCCCCAGGGGAACCAATTTCACAGATTGAAACCAAACTTTTTTCCTTCTTATATGGTCTCTCTCTGTGTGTCCGATTGGAAAGAAATGATTTCTTCTGAAATAAAGCTGCTTGTCCTGGGAGTACAGTGGTAAACACTGCCTGCCTAGAATGCCCCCGGTTTAAATTAGGGTGCTGCGGCCAGGCCTGTGTTTACTGTTCTAAATGCTTTTCAGAGCTGTCACAAGCCATATCCTACCGTGGCACCGAGGCCTGGCCAAGGCAAAACCTGTTTTCCCTGGAAAAATAATAAAATGTGGAGCCGGGCTCTTTTAAAATGGCTTCTGTTTCACAATTCCAGTTGACTTTTCTTTTGAGAAATGATTCCCCATTAGGCCTTCAAGGTGGAGGAAGGGGTGGTGAGGCAGAGGGGACAGGAAGGGGGATGGAAGGGGATGGAGAGGCAGATGAAGGCAGAGAAGGCCCCATTTAAATGCTGTGCTCTGTCCTCTGCCCTGGAGCCAGGCTGGCTTGGGCTGAGCCCTTTCTGACTGGGCTGGGCTCAAATTGTCTGACAGAGTGGGACAATCGAGGCACTGCAGAATCTACATTCAACAAAGGAGCAGCAGTTATCCCCTGTCTGTCCTAGGGTCCCTTATGCAGCTCTGGCTGGACAGGGCTCCCTTCAAACAGGGAGAGGGGCCAGCATCACCAGACAGAATCTACATCTGTAACGAAGGCGAGCTGCCACTGCATGTCAGCAGCTGGTGTCATTTTAAAACCACGGGGATGGGCCAGGGAAAATCCCAGGTGTCTGGGGGGCAAGTCAGCTTCCAGGAAAACAAAAAATGGAAATGAGGGGCTCTGGGTCGGGGAGGAGAGGAGCAGGAGTCCACTGAGCAGAGACGCAGGGCCATAAATATGCATGTCTGGCGATGTGCATTGCAAATTGAATTCTAACTCACATACACAGGGTATATTGTAGCATGTTTATGACTATCCCAGAAAGGGTGGGGAGCTCACATACACATTTGGAATGTTCATTGGAAACACATGCGCAATTAACAAAAACAAAACGGTATCTTAGAAAAATTAAACCTGCACCTAAGCACTGGCAAGCTGGCTTATTTCAATGTGCTCTGTTGGGGCATTACGGCACCCTCCTGATGTGGTGGTGGCGGTGCAAGTCGAAAAGGCTTTGGGACACCTTTAGCCCTAAGGCAGGGTTTCCAGAGCTATGCTACCTACAGACAGGGCAAAGGACGCTGGGCCCAACCTTTTATATTTAACACCCCATGAGTCTTTAGTTATCCAGTTTGGAAAAGTGATTTAGAGAGAATTGACTCATTTAAATTTTAAACTTTTTGTTTCTCAAATGGAACACATTGGTGTGACCAACCTCTGGGCCATGGAAAAGAATGTTAGTAGCACCCAGAAATCTCACTCAACTTCCCTTGCATGTACTACCTTCTCCTTCTTACTCATTACATTTTATTATTTACTTATTTATTTATTTTTAGTTTTGGTGGGTATGCAGTTTTTCTTGTTAGCTACTAAAGATGAGGGTGATTTATCTTGTGCCAGAACTTCAGGGCAAAGGCATCCCACAAGTCCCCAGTGCTGTGATGTGCCAGGCCCATGCCATCCTCAGCAGCAGTGAGGCTTCACTTCCCTGGCTGTGCTTCCAGCCTCTCAAGGTTCCCTGATGCCACCCAGTCTTCAGGGACAGGCTCAAATACCATCTCCCTGCAAGCTCTCCAGATCTCTCCCCTCCCAATTCCAGTGGCACGTGGAGTTCATTAATTCACTCATGTGAATTGAGAGTCAACCAATTCCAGGATCTTTACTCTCAAAGAATTTAGCACCATCTAGGGGGAGATACACAAATGGTGATGATGTATTGGGGGAAAAGACAAATAGCATGCTATCATCACTGCCAGGGCTGGAAAGTACAGAAAGTGAGAGGGTACTCAAAGGGGAGCACTTCTCTTGGTCTCAAGAGGTTAGGGCTCGAGATCAGCCTGGCTAACGTGGTGAAACCCCATCTCTACTAAAAATACAAAAATTAGCTGTCGTGGTGTTGAGTGCCTGTAATTCCAGCTACTCAGGAGGCTGAGGCACGAGAATTGCTTGAACCCGGAAGGTGGAGGTTGCAGTGAGCTGAGACCATACCACTGCACTCCAGCCTGGGTGACAGAGCCAGACTCCGTTTCAAAAAAAAAAAAAAAAAAAAAAAGAAAAAGAAAAAGGGGTTAGGTTAGGTCTGCTTCCTAAAACAAGAGGAACCTCAGCAGGGATGTGAAGCACTAATTCAGAGCTGTCCAGGTGAAGGGGCCAGTGATAAGGAGAACAGAATTAAAGGCAGTGTGAATAACATATGCAAAAAAAGAAAAGGCCTGGGAGGTGAAGTTGGAGAGATTAGCTGGGATTAGATCATGAAGACATGTCCATTTACGCTCTGGGTGACTATGCATATCAGTTTGCCCTGGGATAAACTCTACTTACCCCTGTGGTCCCAGCATAACTATTACTATCTTCTCTCTTTTATATTCAGTAAAGATTGGTTTGCCTGGGTGCAGTGGCTCATGCCTGTAATCCCAGCGCTTTGGGAGGCTGAAGCAGGAGGATTATTTGAGCCCAGGAATTTGAGGCTGCAGTGAGCTATGATCACACCACTGCACTCCAACCTGGGTGACAGAACAAGACCCATCTCTTAAAAAAACAAAAGTGATTGGTTTAGACAACTAATGATCTGTCACCCCAGTTAATCCATGCCAAGGAATTTGAACTTAATCCTGAAGACAGGTCCAAGGAACCAGTGAAATGTTTCCAGAAGGAAAGAAATGTGATCAACATTTGCATTTTAGGAAGATTATTTTGGCCGTAGTAGAAGAAAATAAGGCTGGAGGCAAGAGACGTTTTAGGAGATTATTGTATTCATCCAAGGTAGAGAGGATGGTAGTCAGAATTAAAATATTGACAGTGATAATGGATAGATTCAAGATACATAAGAACTATTGAGAGAGAGGAATCACAAGGACTTGGTGATTTTACTTACTCCATGTTCATTAGCTGTTTATTTCCTTCTAAGATTTAGATCCAGATTCTGCTGGTAGCGTTTGGGTTCTAGGAACACAGAACACTTGCAAGAGCTGGAAGAAGACAATGAGGCAAGCTTCAGTGTGGTATCTTCCCTGTCTGGAACACAGAGCTTTCCTGTGCTGAGTAGGCTCCCAGAAAATGGTTTGGGTTGAGACCAAGGTCGTGGCTGAGGCAGGGCAGTACTGGTTTGGAGTGTTAGAGACAGCGTGGTAGCAATGGAGTTATCCGCAAAGATATCACCCTTTGACTAGGAGGTGGATTTACATCCTATAGAGCTGAGGAATGTTACAGGCTTGTGAGTTACATTTTAAAAAGTATTTTATCAACACTTCTAGAGCGGAACAAACTCCAGTCAATGCCACATGTGTTTTCCATGTGTGTTCCGACTGTGGAGAGTAACTAAACAACCCTGTATTGAATTTGTCAGAATATAATAAAAAATTGGCTAATTACTTCAGCATGAAGCCTACTGAACACTCTCCCTTAATCATCAGAAGCAGGTCTTGTTAGTGAGCACCAAGGCTCAATAACCCCTCCTAATCGTGTTTCTTGGACAACTGCAAAAGCTTATCTTCCACTGAATTTTTTTCTCATTTTTGGATCCTTTGTCCCCTTAATAGTCATTGTTACTAACTACATCAAGGGTTCAGCGCTGGGAAAAGTACCATGCCAAGAAATACCTGAAATGGGAATGCACATTCATGTTGGAGTAGCGGTTTTTGCCAGAAATAACTCTAGCAATGAATTGAGTTTTCTAGGCTGCTGATTCCATTGCCTGAAAGTACAGCAAGTATGAAAATCTGCCAGTGTGGATGTGCTATTTAGTATATTTGCTTTATCTCTGAGGGGCCAAAAATAATGACAGAACAAAGTTAAACGAGCTTTGAGCCTATGAGGAAAAGTTAAAAGGTTTGTAACATTTACAAAGAAAAACAATTGTTTCTCTTGATCTTTCTTATCTCTTGTTTCAGCTCCCTTTAAGCATCTAAGTGATCTGGAAAAAAAAAAAAAAAAGAAAAGAGAAAAGAAAGTGAAAGCAGTGAAAAGAAATAGTAAGTTCTCAAGTACAGAGAAGGCATAATTATTTATATATTGAATGTGTATAAACTTGCTATTAGGTCAGGCAAAGTGACTCACACTTGTAATCCCAGTGCCTTAGGAAGCCAAAGAGGGAAGGTCACTTGAGGCCAGGAGTTCCAGACCAGCCTGGGCAACATCACAAGACCCTGTCTCTAAAAAATAAAATAATATAAAATAAAAATAAGTAAAAATCTGGGTATGGTGGCACATTCCTATAATCCTAGCTACTGGTGAGCTGAGGCAGATGATTGCTTCTGGCCAGGAGTTTGAGGTTACAGTGAGCTATAATTGCTCAACTGCACTCTATCCTGAATGATAGAATGAGACCCTATCTCTAAAAACAAACAAAAACAACAACAACAAACAAAACAATGTGATTAGAATGTCAAAATATTTGCTGAGTGCAATTGACATCTGGGTTATATGAAGAAAACAGCAACTTTTAAAAGAGAAATATTTTTAAAATAAATACAATTACAGTGATGTTAAATGCACTCTGATTTCATATGTAAATCCTAATAGAGGTTTTTATCCAAATCAGTCAAATGACCATAAATTTTAGCCAAAATGATAAAAATAAAAGAAAAGGCAATATTTATTGATGTATAACATTTATTGATGTATAACAACTTAATGTAGTAAAATGCACAAATCTTGGGTGTACAGCTCAATAAGCATTTTTATGTGTACACTCCTATATGACCACAATCCAGGTCCAGTTATAGAACATTTCCAATATTTCAGAAGGCTTCCTTGCACCCCTCTCAGTCAGTAAATCCAACAAAAGACAACCATTCTCCTGACCTCTATTCCCATAGATTAGTTTTGTTTAATTTTGTATTAATGTAATCAATTAATACAATTGATAAGATTAATAAGATTAACCTTTTAATCTTTCATATGTAGCTTTTATTCAACATTATGCCTGTAAGATTCATTGATATTGCAGCATGTAGCAGTAGTTTATTATTTTTCATTGCTTCATAGTGCTCCATTTCATGAATATACCAACATTTAAAAAAATAAATTCTTTACTGTTGATAAACATTTGGGTTGTTTTCTGATTTTTAGCTATCATATTCTTGCACATGTCTTTTGGTGAAAGTAAATACTCATTGTTACTAGAGAGAAAGCCAGGAGTGTTACTGTTGGACCATGGAGTACACAGTACATATCTTTAGCTTTAATAGACGCTGCCAAACAGTTTAGAAACATCTGTACTAATTTACACTGTCACCAGCAGTATTTGAGAGCTGTAGTTGCTCCAAATCCATACCAGCACTTGGTAATGTTTATTCTTTATTTTTAGCCATTCTGGTAGATATGAAAGTAGATGTGTTAACTTCATTACATTCAATGGCAAAAACTGCAATTACTTTTGCACCAATCTAATATATAAGATGTTAAAATTAATCATACAGTCACAGAAATTAAAAGTCTGGGGCTTTACTGCCAGAACATTGATATTATTATAACAGAGTAGAATTAAATACACTTCAGTAAATGAAAAAAGTGGCCCTTCACATCAGTAGGGAAAGAATGGATTGCCCAGTGAACTGTGTTGATAATCAGTTTAAAAAAAAAAGAAAGTGAAATGATTTTGTTTCTTTTTCAATGATTAATTGATGAAGAGGTAATGACAGGTGGGCATCCCACACCAAGATTGGTAATCTTGACCACTCCCAGTATCTCTATCGGTAAATAAAATATGGTTGAATTCGTTGTCAGCTAAGATAGGCTCAAATGTTCTGTAGTCAGTCTAAACTGAGATGGCTGCTGCTTTTGTTTGTCTTTTTCAAAACTCAATTAAGCAGTGGCATTTGGTAAATCAAAATAGCAGGACAAAAGTAAAAATAAACTTGTCTGGCTTCCTCTCTTGAAAGCAGAGGAAAGATGACTGAGATGGGCCCGTTCTAAGCCCCAAGGGCCTGAGGGACTCTTGGAGCTTTTTGACATGCACTGTTTGTTTTCAATGGGAAATTACTCAAAATGTAATAAGGAAATATTTTGCTGAGTAAATAGATTCGTTTACATCTTGTGGCATAGACGGTTAGAAAGAATCTTGGCCTTTTAGTTCACTTGGCTGAAATCCCTAGTCAAAGAGAGGGATTTCTTTTTTCACCAGTATTCCTGTCTTTCCAAGGGGTTCTTCCTCCTCCTTCTTTTGAAATCAGTATTTTCAGACATTTGAAATCCAGGGAGGGAAAAGAGACTTTATTCTACTGTGATGGGGAAGAAAATTATTAATGTTTTGTGGTCGCAGCCTTTCTTGTACCTCCCTCTGCCTCTCTAAAGATAATTATAGCTTTGTCAGCTCAGAGCTCAGGGTTTTATGATGCAGAATTGAGTTAATGGTGAGCCAGAGACACAACTGGACAAGTGGAACATCGGGATTACATTGGTAAGAACAAGATTAGTCATGAGAAAGAAAGCCAGAGAGGAAAGGGAGGTTGAATGGAGGGATAATGGGAAGTAGCAGGACTTGGCCATGGAGAAGTTTGGATTGGGAGACTAGAGGAGGGAGAAAGAGGTTTCTGGGATCAGTAGCAATTTCTGTGGTGGGTTTTGAGAGTGGAGGATACCCATAGAGGGGATGCAGCATGATTTGCTATGCACTAAAAGTGTAGTTCCCTCCACATTTCTTGGCTATTTCTCTCTAAGTAAAAGTTGGAACTGATTTAATTTATAGTTTACTTCAGAGTGTGGTTTTTTGAAAATGTGTGTGCTGAGGCTAGGCCTGGAGTGGGGGTCGGGGAGTCCTAGTTGTATTTCGGTTACACCGTAAGAACCAAAGCTTGTATCACTCTTGGCCTTTTCTTCTCACTTTCCTCCTGGCCTTGCCCCACCTTTTTGCCTCGCAGAAAGGATTGCCTGTTTCTTGTGCCCTGGCTCTCTCTCTGCAGCACCCTGCCTGTCACTGATTCCTCAAATGCTGATAAGGTACAGATGCATCTTTTAAAATGCCAATTTAAAATACCACCAATGTCAGCTTATCTTTGTCTTCATTTGTAGTCTCTGAAAAAAATCATGAGTTTGGAAATGATTATTCCTTTCAAAATGACTGCAGGATCTCCCTATCAACTGGCTACCAATAGCCATAATGATATCCCTTTGAATGACAAAATCCATGTGTATTAGCTGGTTCTCACACTGCTAATAAAGATACCAGAGACTGGGTAATTTATAAAGAGGAAGAGTTGTAATGGACTCACAGTTCCACGTGGCTGTGGCTGGGGAAGCCTCTCAATCATGGCAGAAGGCAAAAGGCATGTCTTACATGGTGGCAGGCAAAAACAGAATGAGAACCAAATGAAAGGGGTTTCCCCTTATAAAATCATCACATCTCATGAGACTTATTAACTACCATGAGAACATTACTGGGGAAACCATCCCTATGATTCAATTATCTCCCGCCAGTTCCCTTCCACAACATGTGGGAATTATGGGAGCTACAATTCAAGATGAGATTTGGGTGGGGACACAGCCACACTGTATCACCATGTCTGCAGTGAAAATGTTCAATACCAGGTCCTTGCTATATCATATATCCTTCCCCTGCCTCCACACACGATTTCAGTGCTGTGGATATAGTAAAACAGACTCAAAAGAATCCTGCCATCATGGTGTTGATAATGTAGTGGAGATACATACAGTTTTTAATAATGGGAAGAGCTAAGGAAGGTGGTGAGCAGGAAGGCATCTTCCAGAGTGATAGGAGAAGACTGAATTAGGGTGATGATTTCAGAAAGGTTATGGGCAGAATGGGGAAGATCATGCAGAGACTTGCTGGTTAAGATGAGGACTTGGGTTTTTATGATGCTTTATGTGAGATGGGAAGCCACTGGAAGGATTTGAACAGAGAAGGTACATAATGTGACTTAAATTTTAATAGGATCACTTTGACTTCTGTTTTGAGAATAGATTGAAAGCAAGGGAAGACACAAGGAGACAAGCTGTGAAACTTCATAGTAATCTAGATGAAGGAGGATGGAAGCTTGCACCAGGGTAGTTGCTGTGGTTGTGGTGAGAAAACAGGTTCTAGCATATTTTTAAGGAACAGCTGATGTGATTTGCTGACCAGCTAGATACAGGATGTGAAAGAAATAGAGGAATCAAGGATGAGCCCAGGTTTTTGGTAGGATAAAGTTGTTGTTAGCTAAGAAAGGGAAGACGGTGGATAGAGCAGGCTTGGATGGAAATATTAAGAACTCAGTTTTGGACATATTAAGTTTAATAAGACTTGTAAGTGGAGATATTGGGTAGGCACTTCTATAGACGAACTCAGGCAGTAGTTTGGACCATCCAACTAGATCAGTGAGTTGCCATTACATGGATAATACTTCAGGCCATTAGACAGTTTAGGATCACCAAATAAGTATTTATAGATGAAATAAGAGACTCAAGGAAATGGGGCACATCAATGTTTGGAAGTAAGGGAGATGAGAAAGAACCAGAAAAGGAGGCTGAAAAGTATGGCCTGAGAAAGGCTGTCCTGGAAGCACAGTGAAGAAAGTGCTTCAGGAAGGATGATGTGATTGATGTCAAATCTTACCGACAGACCAAGTAAAATGAGGACGAAGTTGACCATTGGATTTAGAAAAGTGGAGTTCATTAGCAGTGTGAACAAAAGCAATTTCAGCGGAGTGGCATAATGTTGAAAACCTTATTGAAGAGCTGCATAGAAATGATTCAACAGAGAGAGGAAAATTAATATAAAGGGGAAAGAATTACTGGAACAATGTCTTTTAACAGGGAAGAGAAGGTGATATCTAACACTCCAGTAGAAATGGTAGGTGTATTATTAGAACAGGACAGAAAGTAGAGAATATGGGTACAAAGGACAGTTTATAGAAGGATGTGGTGGTTGGAACTAGTGGAAGACATTTCTGGTTGCTTTCGTTTTCTTGGTGAAATAAGAAGCAAGGTGACAAGCTGGGAGGGAAGGAGAGAAAGAAAGGGGAAGAAAACATGAAGTGGTTTTTCCAGGAGAGTAGAAAAGTGATCAGAGTGAAAAAAATACATAGTATAACCAACAGAGAGCATTAAGTTCCCACAATTCATGATAATGAATTAAAACTAAACCAATGAACATAGTCGTGCTTTTTAAAAATTCGCCCCTAGATAACTGCACCAGTGAAGATGCCAAATAGATATAGAGTTAGATTTAACTAGGGTCAAGATTTTTATCATGAGAGTATTTCTGAGGCAAAAGAATATGTCAGAATTTCACTTGTTTGTCATTGATTGGAGGGATATCTTTGTTGAGTTGAGTAATAGTTTTTAAATTCCAAAAGGATATTCTCTTAATTTTTTTTGTGCTAGTCATAATGTAACACTGAAACACACAACACTCTTAATTTTAACATTTAAGAATCTGCATTCTTCACATTTTCTTCTGATTTTCTTCGATCTAGACCAGATCAGAAAAACTGTTTTTATAAAGAACCACACATTATTTTATCTTTGCAGGCCATGTGGTCTTTGTTGCAATTACTTAACTTTGGCATTATAGCACAGATTAATGATAGACAGTAGTAAACATGACTGTGTACCAATAAAACCTCATCTATAAATACGACAATTTACAATTAACATAACTTTCACATGTCATTAAATATCATTCTTTTTCTCCCCCAATCATTAAAAACTAAAAATTAATTTTAGATGTGGGTTCTACAAAAATTAGTGGCAAGCTGTGTTAGGCCACAGTTTGCTGATCCTTCATTTAAACAATTAAAAAATAGCAATAGTAAAAAAACAAAAACAAATAGAGATCTGACTTACAGTTTTCGTCAATTTCTATGGTCTAAGTACACCCATCTGGCTGATTTCAAGCTACTAATGTGACATCACAGAATGTAAAGTTGCACCCCAGTAGCATTTTACAGCCATTGAGTCTTTCCACCTTACAGACACAACAGACAAAAAGAAACTTAAGACATAGCTAATAGTAACACATAAAAAGTAATTAGAAAGTAATGAGTTTTGAGTATGTATTATTATTATCATTTTTTGCAGGGTCTTGCTCTACTGCTCAGGCTAAGGTACAGTGATATAATCATAGCTCACTGCAGCCCCAAACTCCTGGGCTCAAGTGATCCTCCCACTTCAGACTCCTGAGTAACTGGGACTACAGGAACATGCCATTATGCCACCCAGGTAATTTTTTAAAATGTTTTTTAGAGACAAGTTCTCTGTTGTCCAAGCTAGTCTCCAACTCCTGGCTTCAAGCGATCCTCCTGTCTCAGCCTCCCAAAGTGCTGGGATTATAGGCATGAGTGCTTTGCTTTACTTTCATTTTTAATATTGTTTCTAATTATGAATTTATATAGTTTAATTTTTAATAGGGTTGTGTTTAACAACTGGAACTGAAAATTTAACACAGTTCTTGCAAGCCAGTATGAAGCCATCTCTAAAACACTCTTATTCTGGGGCCTCTTGAATGATTTCAGCTAGTGGAGGAGTGCCTTGCACATGCCTGCTCTTATTTCCAGTGCACAGCCATCCTCCTTGAAGCTCCAGAACCTTATCCTCCACAGAGTCATCCCTGAGCCCTTGAAGAGACATCTTTTCTGAGCTCTGATTGGCTCACTGGTATCCCTTCTCTGGCCCTAAATCAGGTCTATCAAACTCTGCAAAATTTGGAATTCAAACTAAGAGATGGCCAGTTACTGTCAGCTGTGGCTAGAATGATACGACATAAAACCCAGTGCCATTAGGGCAGAGAGACAAGAAAGGTAACCTGAAGGAAAAGAAAGGAATGAAACAGATGCCTGTGAAGAATTACAGTTTTCAGTTGTACTGAAATGGAAGGACTTCTTCAGTTTGCCAATTCCTGCTTCAAGCGCCCTGTAATGCCCCATTGCCCTTGAATTCTGTGAGTATATTTTTGAATGCATGTCCTTTTTTTTTTCAATATTTAAGATAACATAATGCTTTCTATTACTTGTACTTAATCTTAACTGATAAGTTAATGAGTTAAGAACCAAAAGTAATTCTGCCGTTTTCTGAATCCCCTCTGCATTTTACCCGGCACTCAGTCTTTTCTATGTTGAATGACAGTTGTTTATACTTATATTTTATCTCCTCTATTGAAGAGACAAAGGGATAAAAGGTCGTTGATGTATAAATAAAAAGGTTGTTGACATATAAAGTTTGTTGACGTATAATTTGTTAACTTTGGCGGTTCTTTCAATGGCTTTAGCAAAATAGGGTGATTCATAGAAAAAATAATATTTATAGATATCTTTAAATATAACTGAGATAAATTTTTGATATTACCTCTTTTCTCCAGAACATTATTTGGAGAGACAAGACATATACACATGAGACAATTACAGAAACATGCAATGATATAATTCCTCAATTCACCAAACTAGAAGCAGATTCCAGAAACATCACGTACATAGTAAGCCTTCTATAATTACTTGCACAATGAAGAGATGAGGCAGGGAGGTGAGTGCTGAGGGTTCAGAAATGACCAGAACTCAGTTTATACCCTGTGGTTGTCCACCATCCCATATGGGGGAAATGGACTTCCAGACATGTATACAGCAGCTAGGCAAGTGGTATACTAGAGTGTGTCCCACGGGAAGCCTTCTGTGCACAGGGGAGAGCATTTTAGTGCATACTGCAGGCCAGACGCTGCTTGAAACCTTTAGAAATTGTCATTTATTCAATCCCCATGACAATAGTATGCATATTGTGCTATTATTATCACCTGTTTTATAGATGGTGAAACCAGGGTACAGAGAGGTTACGCAACTTGCCCTGGGTTACTCGGTTAGTAGCTGGCCCAGCCAGGGACACAGGCAGGCTTTCAGCCAAACACACATACCTTCACATTGTGCTGTGTTGCTTCTCCGTCTTTGCTTGTGTGTGCCAGGCAGTTTGGTGGCAATGGGAATTTTCACTCTTACCCACCCTGCTATAGGGAATAGGCAAAGAATATTGTACAGATGAATTGGGGTGTGTGGGGACTGACAAGACCTGGAGTCATCTGGAAAGAATTTATAGGGAGAGTTGAACAAAGAAGGATCTCTCTTAAGTCATGAAAGGATCACCCCCAACACTATGGCAGGGCTGCATTGGAAAAATCCCTGTAAATTAGAACATTTTTTTTCTGACCTATTTTTATGACATTCTTTGGGTGTAATAAATACTTGCAGATTGATTTTAGAGATCATTAAATGTCATAGAAAACTAAAAATTTTTTCCAAAGAGAAAACCTCATTCTCTTTGTAATACAGACAGGAAGTTGTGGACCCCACTTGCATTTTAGTTGGGTTTCCTTGCATAGTGAGTTTGGTTCTTTATTCTAGCGGGAAGTAGAGTAAGTCAGAACATGGGTGGGTGTTTTCTGTGCTGTATGTATGTTGTTGTTTTGGAAAAACTGTTATAAAGTCAAAAAATAGCAGATGTTGGTGAGGAGGTGGAGAAAAGGGGAATGCTTATGCACTTTTTTTTTTTTGTTGAGGTGGAATCTTGCTCTGTTGCCCAGGCTGGAGTCCATTGGCATGATCTTGGCTCACTGCAACCCCCACCTCCCAGGTTCAAGTGATTCTCGTGCCTCAGCCTCCAGAGTAGCTGGGATTACAGGCATGCACCACCATACCTGACTGAATTTTGTATTTTTAATAGAGACAGGGTTTTGCCATGTTGACAAACTCCTGATCTCAGGTGATCTGCCTGCCTCAGCCTCCCAAAGTGCTGGGATTACAGGCTTGACCCATGGCGCCTGGGCATTTATACACTGTTGATGGGAATGTAAATGAGTACAATCTCTGTGGAAAGCAGTATGGAGAGTTCTCTAAGAACTACAGATAAAACTACCATTCAATCCAGCAATCCTACCGCTGGGTATCTACCCAAAAGATAAGAAATCATTATATCAAGTTACCTGCACTTGTATGTTTGTTATGGCACTATTCACAATCACAAAGCTATGGAATCAACCTAAGTGTCCATCAAAGGATGATTGAATAATAGAAAAATTCCATATAGACCATGGAATATTACTTGGCCACAAAAAGAATAAAATCATGTCTTTGCAGCAACATGGATAGAACCTGAAGCCATTATCTTAAGTGAAATAACTCGGAAACAGAAAGTCAAACTGCATGTTCTCACTAATAAAGGGGAGCTAAATAATGTGTACACATGGGCATACATTGTGGAATAATAGACATTGGAGACTAGGAAGGGTGGGAAGATGGGAGGTGGGATGAAGTTAAGAAATGACTTAATGGGTGCCATGTACACTGGGTGATGGATGCATTAAAAGCCCGGACTTCACCAGTCTGCAATACATCCATGTAACAAAACTGCACTTGTATCCCCTAAATCTATTTTTCAAAAAGCTGTTATAGATAGCTGACAATGGGGACAGGTCATTTTCCCTTTTTCCCCAATCCCAAATCCCCTCTTTCTGCCAAATTCTGGCCCTGGGATAATGACCATGGGGACTCCATAATCTGGCCACCCTTTTGCTCTGGCTTTGGTTGGGTTCAGCCAATGGAAGGCACTAGCAGGAGATGGGAGGGTGGGGACAGAGGGAGGTGAGGTATTCTCCCCCCATCACCTCCTCCCTCACTGTTTGCAACCCCCTGCAGCCATGGTTGTGTTCTTCTATGACGACGTGTTCTGTTGATTCATCCTTCCTCCATGGTCAGCTCCCACTACACTTCTCCTGCACCTCTCACCTTTTTAATGAGACTGAGTCTCTCTCTGTCGCCCAGGCTGGAGTGCCATGGCATGATCTCAACTCACTGCAGCTTCTGCTATCTGGGTTCAAGTGATTCTCAAGCCTCAGCCTCCTGAGTAGCGGGGACTACCCAGCTAATTTTTGTATTTTTATAGACATGGTGTTTCACCATGTTGGCCAAGCTGGTCTCGAACTCCTGACTTCAAGTGATATACCCACCTCGGCCTCCCAAAGTGCTGAGATTATAGGTGTGAACCACTGTGCCCGGCCCTTTTTAAAGGTCTTCTTGTTCTTCTCAGGCTCTGAATCCTCAACGACCCCTGTTAATTCCTTTAACTTTGATTTAAAAATAATCTCTTCATTGCATTCTTTTCAGAAGCTCATCTAAGGGGTCTCTCATTTCCTGTGGGGCTGTGGCTCATCCACTAATCATCATCAAATAAAGTCTCCTAGGTCTGTATCCAATTTTCATCACCATGGCTACAAAGATCTACAGGATCTGGTCTTGCCCACCTCTGTGACTTCCTGTCTTACCAGTCTCCTGTTGCTCACTGAGCTCCTCCTAACTAGACCTTCTTTTGGTTTCTGGAATACACACACATTGCGCTTGAGCACCTCCAGGTCTTCCTGACTATACTACTGAAACCCCGTTATTCCCATGGTTCCTATGTATCATTTGGTTTTTCTCCTGTGTTGGTTTTTTTCTTCGTCTGGTTTTGAAACAGGGTTTCCCTCTGTGTCACCCAGGCTGGAGGACAGTGGCATGATCATGGCTTATTGCAGGCTCAAATGATCTTTCCACCTCAGCATCCTGTGTTGTCAGGACTACAGGCACACTCTACCATGCCTGACTAATCTTTTTTTTTTTTTTTTGTAGAGATGGGGGTTTTCCTATGTTGCCCAGGCTGGTCTTGAACTCCTGGCCTCAAGCAATCCTCCTGTTTCAGCCTTCCAAAGCCCTGGGATTATAGGCATGAGCCACTGTGCCCACCATCATTTGGATTTAATTCAAACATTTCCTCAGTCAAATGTTTGCACTAAATATTCCTGACTATTCTAATTGCACACCCATCCCAGCTGATATTACATTTTTCTATATGCCTCCTGCCCCTCATTTGTAGTTTGTTTATATATTTTTTGAGACAGAGTCTCACTCTGTCATCCAGGCTGGAGTAGAGTGGTGTGAGCATAGCTCACTGCAGCCTCGATCTCCCGAGCTCCAGTGGTCCTCCTGCCTCGGCCTCTGTAGTAGCTGGGACTACATGTGCGTGCTACCACACCCAGCTAAATTTTTGATTTTTTAAGAAATAGAGATGGGGTCTCATTTGTTGCCCAGGCTGGTCTTGAATGCCTAAGCTCAAGTGATTCTTTTGTGTTGGCCTCCCAAAGTGCTGGGATTACAGACATGAGCCATGGTGCCCAGCCCTGTTTATGGTACTTCATACCACTCAGTGCCACTTGGAATGGTTTTGTTCATTCGTTTCTTTGTTTACTCTCTTTTTCTGTGCACTAGAAAGTAAGCATCAGGAGAACAGAAATCTTATCATTTAAGATCTTTTCTCCAGTATCTATAATAGTACCTAGGATCTAGTAAATTCTCAATAATTACTTTTTAAATAAAAGAATGGAATTTCAGTGGTAAATCCATAGTCACCTTACCATGACTTTCATTCTAGTATGTTTTTATGAAACAGAGTGATGTGGCTTGTGTGTGTGTCCCTGCTCAAATCTCATGACAAATGGTAATTCCCAGTGTTGGAGGTGGGGCCTGGTGGGCGGTGATTGGGTCATGGGGGTGGATTTGCCCTTCAGTGCTGCTCTTGTGATCCTGAGTGAGTGTTCTGGAGTTGGTTGTTTAAAAGTGTGTGGCACCTCCCCCCTCATTCTCTTCCTCCTGCTCCAGCCATGGAAGACATGCCAGCTTCCCATTCACCTTCTGCCATGACTGTAAGTTTCCTGAGGCCTCCCCAGAAGCTGAGCAGATGTCAGCATCATGCCTCCTGTTCAGCTTGCAGAACATGGGCCAATTAAACCTCTTTTCTTTATAAATTACCCAGTCTCAGGTATTTCTTTATAGCAAGGCAAGAACAAACTGAAACAGAGCCAAAGGATATTTCAGATGAACAGTGATGTGGAGAATTCTCGTTCTGTTTTGCTCCTAGAAAAACCTGCAAAGAACCATGTCCTGAGCGCACATTCATGTCTGCAGGAGGCCCCATATCTCCTCACAGAAGGAGAGCAGTGTTTTAGCTCGGGTGCCTGCATAAGACCATGCTCTGTTGGAAGTTGGTTAAAAAATATTTGTGATCACTGTTTTCCTTAGTGTTCACAGCTTAATGGAAAGCTGTTATTTTAAAGGTGTTGTATGAGGCCAGTCATGTTCCTCGAATGGGTTCTCTATGAACCAGCTAAAAATGAGTTTTGGGCTCTCTGGAGACTTTTTTGAGAGACCAAATGTCACAGTTCCTGACTCGGCCACATTTACTGGGAGAGACTGTCTTATTTGTCCTGCTCAGTAATTGTGAGGCAGAGCTTCCTGAGAAACCAGCCAGGTCCACGAAGGGTTTGTGTGCAGGCTGCCACGTCTGCTACCCTCACAATGTGTTTAAAATCTGTCTTCTGGCTCCTGGTGACCTGCTGACCTGTGTTCCTACAAGGCACACTCTCCTCAAAATCCTTGTTTTTAAAACTAACCTGTGTCTCTGTCACAATCTTGGAAACAACACTGCAGGGCATTTCCAAATATAGCTGACCCTTGAAAAATATGGGGATTAAGGGTGCCAACTTCAGATGCAGTCAACAATACACATACAACCTTTGACTCCCCCGCAATTTAACTAATAGTGTACTATTGACTAGTAGCCTCACCAATAACATAAAGTCAATTAACACATATTTTGTAGGCTGGCCGGGTGTGGTGGCTCATGCCTGTAATCCTAGCACTGCTGAGGCCAAGGCAGGCAGATCACTTGAGATCAGAGGTTTGAGATAAGCCTGGCCAACAAGGGAAACCCTGTCTCTACTAAAAATACAAAAAATTAGCCAGATGTTATGGCACATGCCTGTAATCCCAGCGACTTGGGAGGCTGAGGGAGGAGAATCGCTTGAACCCGGGAGGTGGAAGTTGCAGTGAGGCGGAAGTTGCAGTGAGCCGAGATCATGCCACTGCACTCCAGCCTGGGTGACAGAGTGAGACTCCGTCTCAAAAAAAGAAAAACCCAAAACAAAAACTTACACATTTTTTTTTGTAGGTATTACCAAAAACCAAAAACCCACACATATTTTATATGCATTACACATTGCATTCTTACAATAAAGTAAGCTGCAGAAGAAAAAATGTTCTTAAGAAAATTACAAGGAAGAGAAAATACTCAGTAAGTGAAAGTGGACCATCATAAAGCTCTTCATCCTCATCGTCTTCATGTTAAGTAGGCTGAGTAGGAGGAAGAAGAGGAGGAGCTGGTCTTGACCCCTCAGGGGGTGACAGAGACAGAAGAAAATCCAAGTATAAGTGGACCTTCACAGTTCAAGCCTGTGTTGTTCAAGGGTGAACTGCAGAGTGTTTTTGGTATTCTTTGCCACTTGTATCACACACTGCAGAGTTTATAAAGTAATGTAAGATCGTTAGTTCGAACATCAGTATATCTAGCTCATCCTTATATTTTGTAAGTAGCTGTTGCACTCCAGAGCCAGGTAGATCAAGCATATTTTTCACAGATGTCTCAAACTCTTCAAGTTCAAGAAGGGAATCACCCTTACCCTACTGGTTTGCAATCAATGTTGACTACTTCAGTTCTCCTCTCATTCCTCCAATCACCCAAATCAGGGAGGCCTCAATATCGCCCTCTTTCTATCCCTGACACCCGCACCCAGTCAGCCACTAAGTGCTGACATTTCTCCTCAGCTATCCGTCCTCTTCTCTTCATCCCCTCTGCCATCCCCTAGTCTGGTTTGGCCTTGACAGTTGCCACAGCTTTTCAGCATTTGGACTGGCTTCCCTCTAGACCCTGTTACTTACTGTGGCCAGAGCGATTTCTTGCTAAAACACAAATGGGATGCTGTGACATGTGTTTGCTGGGTGCCCCTTCCCTCAGCCTGGAGTGTGGTTGAGTTGGCATGCAGGGCCCTCCGTGACCTGGTGCCACAGCTCCCCAGAGCTCTCAAAACACTCCCAACCTTGTTCCTCAACTCTCCACCCACTCCCTGCCACTCAGGCTGTGCATGTGCCTGGCTTTCTTCCACTTCCAGACCCCTGGGCATGCTCTTCCCTCCACCTTAGAGGCCTTTCCCTGCACCTCTCTTGTCTGACGTTAGCCCTACTCACTCTTGCCACCTCCTGAGCTCAGGTCCCCTCTTAGATGTCCCACACAGCAGCCTCCTTGGACCACTGCCACCTCCTCTCTGCACACTCTGCATGCTCTATCCACCCTTCCTCTGTCCTGGGAGTGCCTCTTTACTTGCCTGTTGTCCTCCTGGGACCATGAGTTCCTTGGGGCAGGAGCTTTGTCCTGTTCACTTGTGTACTTAGAGCCTTGCAGAGTCCCTGGTTGTGGTGGCCTTGCAGGAAATAAACAGAGAGGATCTCAAACTCCATGAATGACTGCTAGGTCCAAGTGTGAGGACAGATGAGACAGAGGGGACCACCTCTCAGAGGACTTTCGGCCATTGTAAGGGAGGCTTAACCCACAGGTCCAGATGAAGACACCCCCCCAGCAGTGCTGAGGGACAAGGCCTCTTCAGCAGGAGTAAGGATCTTCTTTCAACATATCATCTTTTAGGAGGGTGGGCCAGGGTGGAGTGGGGGGCTCCAGGAGCCCTGCCAGGCAGTCATCAGTGCTGGGCATTTGGAAGTTTCTCAGGCAGCAGCATCAGGAAGGATGCCAAGCAAAGAGAGGGTGGCTGGGGGGGAGCTGGGTGGGGAGGCTGTGGGGGAGCTTAGGTAGGGGAACAGGCTGAGTGGGGAGGCTTGAGGGTGAGGCTGGATGAGAGGCGAGTGGCCCCTGGAGAGGCAGGGGTGGGCCACAATGAGGCCCAGGAGGAGGATCAGTGTGAGCAGCTGGCACAGGAAGGGCAGCTTCCCCCAAAGCAGAGAGGAGATGTGCTGCCAGGGAACCCCCAACTTCCTACCTCGTTCCTCTAGTTAATAGATTGCACTTGTTTAGGAATGGCAGGAACCTTCTGAAGGTCATTGAAGAGGCATTCTGTTGTTACTAGGACCAGGGGTTCATTCTAGGTCCTCAGCAGTGAGCTGAGATTGCACCACTGCACTCCAGCCTGGGAGACAGAATGAGACTCCATCTTTAAAAAACTGCATTAGTAATATGGAAGAAAAACTTAAGAAGGTTTTCCAGAATGAAGAGAAGAGGAAAAAAAAATATTCTGAGGGAAGAAGATCGCTTTGGAGGTCATCTTTGTAAACTTAGTAAATAGTTCTATATTTTAATAGAGGAAAGATTTATTATGAAGCCAAGGGACCTTTGTTTAAGGAATAAAAAGTTGAATTTTAAGCAAAATATAAATATGTGTCATAGTTTGTATCAGAAATTCTGAAAACCAGTTGTGACTCAGATTTCACCTGAAAACTGTTAAACAAACAAACAAACATTTCCTCAGTCTTATCCTTAGAGGTTTTATTGAGTATGTCAGGGACAGGAAATGAGAATTTATGTTTTAAACAATTATCTTAGTTCATTTTGACCAAGGTGGTTGGGAATCAGGGTTTTAGAACTTCCGGTTTTTAACGGTACTACGCCACCTGGTGGCAGCATACCCCCTTGCAGAGTCTGTGTGTGTGTGTGTGTGTGTGTGTGTGTGTGTGTGTGTGTGTGAGAGAGAGAGAGAGAGAGAGAGAGAGAGATGGGTGGGTTTACCGGCTACAACAGTACATGATTTCTTTTAACTGAGTTAATTCTGCTGAGCAAAAATTAACAACTGCAAATGTTTTGGAAAGGACGATGGAGACCATTAAATGAATTGAGCAGGAAAAGGCCAAAGAAATACCAACTTCCATCATGAAATTAAGGCCAAGACCTAAAGTTAGCACTAGAAGGGAATTCTCCTTTTTCATTCTTGAGTTATTTCTCTTAGAATAATAGTCTCCAATCTCGTCTAGGTCGCTGCACAAATCACCACGAAAGAACTTAATCATGTCACCAAACACCACTTGTTCCCCAATAACCTATGGAAATAAAAAGCGGGGGTGGGGGGGGAGGAGTCTCCTTTTCAAGAGAAACTATAAGTCTGTTTTTACCACAGCCTCTCCTCTGTAGGGTCATACTGGTGGCTTCAAGGACACATGCATCCTTAGGACACTCAGACCCAAACCCTGAGAAAGAAGTTATTTCCTGGGCTCCGTGAAGAAAATTATTTAATCATGGATGGAAATAACCGGATGGAAATAACCAGAGGGAAATAAATGCAGAAAATATTGAAAATATAGGTGGTCTGCCTTGCAAGGTAGAGCTTGCAGTACAAAGGTCACAGCTCCAGGTGGGACTGGAGTAGCAAATCCAGCCTTGCTTTGCAACTTCCTTTTCCAGGTGTCAGTTTGAAAATGCCTTATTTCATATCCGCTGTTCAGGAGTGATCCCCCAGACATTAGACCCTGCGTTGTCTGACCAAGAAAAGCAGAGCCCTCCTTCATGCCTACCTAGGTCCCCACTCTTGGTTCCAATCTCCTTTTTGAGCTTTGAACTTCTCTCCTAAAGAAGTTGGTCCAGGAATCAATCACATGGTCTTTCCAGAGAGACTTTGCCTACCATCGGGAGATGCAATCTGACCCTTGCGGCTTCTACAGTAAAACCATATTGAAACATGACACAATGCTGTTTTCATCCTACAGGTTACCCAAATACAGTATAGGGGAGTTGCCATAAGAAAGTTTTTACACCTGGGCTCTTGGTTTTGCTGTTTTGTGTTTTTTGTTTGTTTTTAGTACAAGATCTCTGACTTCAACTTGGAGACAAACGACCAAGAAGCTCCCTAAAAAGGAAAAGAAGGAGAGAGGAAAGGGAAGATACAGGGTGGGGAGAAAAGATTTAAAAGGGAGTAAGAAAGTTAAACAGGCATGGGGGTCGGGGTGGAAATGCAATGTGCCTGTGTAGCTTATTTCTGGGAATAACAATGGCAGAAAGGAAAGTGAAATGTAATTCCAGAGACTTTAGTGCTGGACACTTTCATTTAACAGCGCAGTACAGGAAACAGCCAGCCAGCTCCGTTCTGGTTTTAACGTGATCAGGAGCCTTCCCTCTGGGATGAGATGCTAAATCCATTGGTTCTTTTCTGAAAGGCCTTAATGAGCCAGCCTAAAGCTGAGGTTGTTTCACCATTGGTCAATGGCGAAAGTATGGAAAATTCCAGACAGTGGATAAACAAAAACCTCCCAGCGTATTTGGCTTTGGACTGCATGATATACGATCGTTTTCAGTAGCAGATTTCCTTCCTAATGATGCTTTTCTTAGGCTAATAAGCAGGACCCCTCCATGCTCCTGCCTGGCCCTGGCTGCCCAGCCCACTCTGCCTTCTAAGCTCGGCCACTTTGTTTCTCTCCACCTTCACCGGCTCGTGTGAAAGTTCCTCTGATAATTCTTTTTTTTTTGAGACAGAGTTTTGCTCTGTTGCACAGGCTGGAGTGCTGTGGCACAATCTTGGCTCACTGCAACCTCCATCTCCCGGGTTCAAGTGATTCTCCTGCTTCAGCCTCCTAAGTAGCTGGGATTACGGGTGTCCACCACCAAGCTCCACTAATTTTTTGAATTTTTAGTAGAGATGGGGTTTCACCATGTTGGCTGGGCTGGTCTCAAACTTTTGACCTCAGGTGATCCACCCACTTTGGCTCAGGTGTGAGCTACCAGGCCCAGCCTCCTCTTGGAATTCTTAACGAATTTAAGCAGATGCATGCAATTGCATTCCAATTCTCCAGAGTTCCTGGAGCACAGCACTGGAGCCTGGAATGATTTGTCATGAAGAGGTAACACCACTTGTATTTATTAAATATATTGGCATGCTAGTTTTCTCTTGCTGTATCAGTGTAACAAACGCGGTTGCTGAAAATCAATTTCCTGAAAGTAAGTTCACTAAAAATCAGTTTGCTTAATGACCAATTTCCTGAATTAATGTGGAATTTCCCCAAAGTTTTTGGTGTTGTCTTGGCCTCTGCCTACCTCTATCCTGGACTGCCATTTAGTATACAAAAGGGTGGCTTTGCTTTAACTCCACAACACAGCCTAATGTCTTTTCTTCTCTGGCTGTTGTCCCTGCCCTGGTGTTTGCCTTCACCTGGCGTTTGCATCGCCTCACCTCTGCAGTATTTAGGGAAAGGACTAGCCTTTCCTTCCTTCCTTCCTTCCTTCCTTCCTTCCTTCCTTCCTTCCTTCCTTCCTTCCTTCCTTTCTTCCTTCCTACCACCCTCCCTGCCCCCTCCCTCCCTCCCTCCCTCCTTCCTTCCTTCCTTCCTTCCTTCCTTCCTTCCTTCCTTCCTTCCTTCATTGAGACAGAGTCTCACTCTGTTGCCCAGGTTGGAGTATAATTGTGCAATCTTGGCTCACTGCAACCTCCACCTGCCGGGTTCAAGCGATTCTCCAGCCTCAGCCTCCTAAGTAACTAGGACTGCAGGCACCTGCCACCACACCCAGAAAATTTTTGTATTTTTGGTAGAGATGGGGTTTCACCATGTTGGCCAGGCTGCTCTCGAACTACTGACCTCAAGTGATCTGCCCGCCTCAGCCTCCCAAAGTGCTGAGATTACAAAAGTGGGTGCACCAGACCTGATCTTTCCTTTAAACACTACTTAAGTCTTCTCTATTTTTGCAGATTGGTGCCATGAGCTGCTCCTGCCTGTCCCCGCCTTCACCAGGGTCCTATACCTGCTCCCTACTTCTGGTGGTGAAGCTAAAGCAAACTGTTCTACCTGGTTTGAGGGCTTTAGGGCTGGGCCAGGGGTCAAAGTGGTCACCAGCCCAATTGGTGGTTTGGCATGATGGTTCCAGAGATTTGGCCTGTATCTTGCGCAGGCAGTGGGACCCAGGCTGTGGCCAACTCTGTGCTGTTTTGTTTCTCAGGAAAGGCTGCAGAGTGGGAAGAACTGTGGGCTCTGCCCAGAAGGACTTCATGGCAGCACAGAAGTGGTGAGTGTGCTTTGTTAAATCTCAGCAGGTATTAGTTGGAATTGTCACATTCTGCTTGGTGCCATTCAGACTCAGAAGTGAGACAGGGGCTGGGTGCAGTGGCTCACACCTGTAATCCTGGCATTTTGGAAAGCTGAGGAAGGAGGATCGCTTGATCTTGGGAGTTCGAGACCAGCCTTGGCAACACAGCAAGACTCTATCTCTATGAAAAAGTCTTGAAAAATTAGCCAGGTGTGGTGGTAAACACCTATAGTCCTAGCTACTTGGGAGGCTGACATGACAGGATCACTTGAGCCTGGGAAGTCAAGTTTGCAGTGAGCTGTGATGGCACCACTCCGGCACCACCACACTCCAGCTGGGGCGACAGAGTGAGAACCTGTCTCTAAAGGAAAAAAAAGAAAAGAAGAAGAAGCGAGGCAGGCGTTTGCTTTGCCCCACCTCTGTAGCATTTAGGTAAAGGACTGACCTTTCATTGATTGATTGATTGATTGAGACAGAATCTCGCTCTGCTGCCCACATTGGAGTGCAATGGTGCGATCTCCGAGAACAGGTTGGAGTGCAATGGTGCGACTGAGAACAGTGGAGGTGGAGTCAGAGGAACGTGAGATGAGACTGTTCAGGGAGGGAACGGGAGGAAGGACAGAGGAATGGAGCAACTTCAGAGGGTGAAGAAGATAATGAGTTGGACCTTGATCCACTGAGGGAGAGTCAAGGGCCTCAGCATTCTGAATGAGAGACGGGATCCCACGGCAGGGCCGCAGGATGCGCATTTACTCACTGTAACCCAGAAGGCAAGTCTGCAAGAATCAAAAGTCCTAAAGTTACTTCTTGACAATTTTTTTCAAAGTAATACATTTCTTTTCTAAAATAAACCATTTTAACTTATTTTAAGCATGCAATTTACTGGCATTAATTGCATTCCTAATGTTGTGCAATCATCAGCACCAGCTATTTCCAAAACTTTTTATTATCCCAAACAGAAACTCAGCAACCATGAAGCAATCACTCCCCATTCCTCCTCCCCCAGCCCTAGTGTACTAAAATCTACTTCCTGTCTCTGTGATTTTGCCTATTCTAGCTACTTCATCTAAGTGGAATTATAAGACATCTATCATTTTGTTTGGCTTATGTCTGTTAGCACAATATCTTCAAGGTTCATCTGTGTGGTAACATGTATCAGAATTCCATTCCTTTTTATATCTGAGCAATATTTGACTTTATTTATATTTTATTTTAGACAGAGTCTCGCTCTGTCATCCAGGCTGGAGTGCAGTGGCATGATCTTGGCTCACTGCAATCTCCACCTCCTGGGTTCAAGAAATTCTCCTGCCTCAGCCTCCTGAGTAGCTGGGATTACAGGCGTGCACAACCATGCCCAGCTAATTTTTGTATTTTTAGTAGAGATGGGGTTTCACCATGTTGCCCAGGCTGGTCGTGAATTCCTGACTTCAAGTGATTCGTCCACCTCCACCTCGCAAAGTGCTGGGATGATAGGGGTGAGCCACTGCACTGGCCGACATCTTTTTTTAAACCACTGGATTTCTCCTACTTTGGATACCTTTGCAAAAACTCAAACTGCTTGATAAGATGCATGAAGCTATGAATGTAATTGAAGAATTTTGTTGTAAGATCAAAGGGTTGGGGAAGCAGCAGACCCCTCAGCAGCTCAGGCTGGGGTAGAAAAAAGCTTCTACCTTAACAGATTCATTCTTTGTTTTCAAAGAGGTCTCTGCTCACTCAAGAACTGACCACATTTAACCTTTTGAGCTTGGGCAAACTTGGAAGAATGTGCTGGCAGGAAGTTAACTATATGAAGAAAGATGACTCAGGATCCATTTTCATCTTTGCATACCATACCTTAAAGGAAAAGAAATTTTCCTAATTTGTGGTTATTTACAGCAGGGTAAATCAAGCAAATGCCATGAAGTGCCAATAATTTTTTTTTTTAAATCAGCCTTAAATAGCTAAACTCTCAACAGCAGCTCATAAAGCGAGGCTTGGCAGTTGTTAGGTAGTTATGGTTAAATTGACAGTCCTTTGGGGAATTAAGATATCCCAAAAACAGAGGTAGTTAAGACTATAGTGATAAATGGTTGGGCTTGTTGGTTGAAGAGATTTTATAGCACACATTTAAGCTGAACGCCTGTGAGAAAGTGAACAGGAAATAGAGGTTATCACTTCTTCATAGCTACTCCATTCATTATTGACCTCAGGGGGGTATTGTGACATACTAGGAAAGTCAAGACTATGGCTGTTTGAAGAAATAAATCATTTCTAGGTAACATGATAGTGTCAGGAAAAAAAAAAAAAGAGAAAGTGTTAAGAATTGTAAAAATCTAGCAAAGAAAGTAAAAAAAAAATATCAGAACAGCGATTTATAAGACCACAGTAAAGAAAATTAAAAAGAATATAATTTGCCCCAAGATTTCTGGTAGAAGATGATAGCATAGTTATACGTACCTTACGCCTTTTGCTAGAGCCTTCCACAAGCACCACAAGAAGAAAAACAGAGGGCAGAGTTCCATCTTTGATGAAACTTGGTTTAGACCAACCACGGCATATGAAGAGTATCCGTGCCATGCAGTGAAACTTTGGCTAACTTGAGATAGGAAGTAAGAGTTGATGCATGTCTTTCTACATCTCAACGAGGGCACAGATTGCTCTAAAAGTGAAACAAAATCCTAAAATATGCAACTAATAATCCCTGACTTAGAAGGACAAGGACTTGAGTCATGGTTAGACCATAGGAAAAGGGATAAATCCCAATGGGAGTTTAGTTTCATAACATAGAACTGGAAGGGAAAGTGGGACTGAAAGGCTTATTTTTTTCTATCCCCAAAATTGACTAGAAGTGAGGCAGGCTTGAAAAAATAGAAAAAACAATAATCTGATTTGCAATTGCTGAACTGTGTCATGTGAACAAAGACATAATCTGTGAGAGCTACCACACATCACCGTAAGCCACTTTAATTCCTGCCTGGGAGATCTGCCCAGCTTGGAGAGGGGAGGTCTATCCTCACGCAGAGACAGAGAAGATTTGCTAAGAAATATGAGCATGGTGTTGTTCTAAGACACATACCTGTCCTGGAGCTGCCAGGGACACTGTGCCCTCCCTACCCCCGCAACTGTTTTTAAGCAGAGTATCAGTAAGTATAAAGGATGAAAAGTGAGACTTGAATGTTATTCTCAAAGAGGAGAAAAGCAAACATAACAAGGAAAAAGCAAATGAAGAACCTGCATGAAGAGCGATTTTCCAAGGAAAGAAGAGAATTTCTGACAAATATTATTACTCTATATACTCCAAAAAGTTAAAGAGGAAATAGATTTTGAAAAGCAAGCTCAAAGAGGGGATGAAAGACAGAACTAGCACGGAGGGGGGAATAACAACAATGAGCTTCCCGAGGACAAAGAAGAAATGGAAGATAATAAACAAACACACAAAACCAAAGCAAAATCAGAGACATGAAGATAATACCATGAAAACGTGATACTGCTAAAAATAAGCGTGAGAGACTGAGGAAGGAGATTGGTTGAGAATTGTACTGCACTTTTTAATTCACATTACTGAATACCCAATACTTTTAGCAAAGTGCCTGGCGAATATAGGTACACAATAAGTAATAGTTGAATAAACAAATACAGCAAATTGGCAATTTTGAGAAAAATAATAGAAAAAAATGAACTTAGCAAATAATTTAGATCTAACTTTCTCCCTAAAATTTAGATACAACATTTTTTTTTTTTCCAAATTGCAGTCTGTAGATCCACTCCAGACATATCCTGGTTCAGTGAGTGAACTTTAGGTATAAATAAGGAATTGTATGTGCACTCAGGCAGAGCAAAAACAAAAACAAGACCAAATCCAAAACAACCCAGCAGACAATGTATCAGGGAAGAATATAAGACTGACATCAGAATTTGCCACAGCAATATTGAATTAGTAGTGCAGCAATGACAAGAGTTCTGAAGGCAAAAGTAAGAGCTCAGACTTCTATACCTAGCTAAGTTATCAGGAGTGTATAAGGGAAAAGAAGACAGCTTCAATCTGAAGGAATGCAGCATTCAGAAGATTAAAAACAAAATTAATGATAAAATCCATCTAATCAAAAGAAAAGTCAAAATAGAGACCTCAAGAAGGCGAAGCAGCATATGGAAGTATTCCCAGTAAGCATCAAACTTATTTCAGTAACTGTGAGAGTTATAGTTTCAGAGAATAAATTAAGTAGCATAAACACTGACAATGTAAAATTAACAAGAAAATGTTAAAGATGGCATGAGAGAATGACAGCAGGTATCAAAGTTCTAGTTACAACACAAGAGAGGCTGCTGTCATCTCTGTCATTAACAATTATTCTGGAAATAACAGTCAATGTCACAAGGTAAAGAAAGGAATAGAGTATAAACATTACAAATGGATCAGTGCATTTTCATTATTTGGAAATAACCTAATCATATACCTCAAAGTCCAAGTGAAATATTTGGAATATTAATTAAAAAAAAGAATCCTAATTACGTGTCTGGCTAACAAAAGTAGTATTAAAAAAAACCAATAGTTTGTCTGCAAACAAATGATAAGTATATACGAAAATGGAAAAATTACACTGACAGATGCAGGACAAAAATAAATGCCAATGGATGAAATTAATGAGAAACAGGAAACAAAACGAAAACTCTAATGTGATCAAATGAAAGAAGAAAACTGAATAATAAAACTCAACATTGCAAAGTATAAACTGATCTATATATTCATGAACTCCACAAATGCCAACATTATTTTGGGGGCAGTAGGGATTTGATAATATAATGTATCATGTATATCCTTAAAAGTTAAGATGTAGAAAGAGCCAGAAAAATTCTGAGGAAGAATGATAAACATTGAAGGATTTATATTCGCTACTACAGTAAGGCCTTGAAGAGAGCTCAGAAGCAAATATTGAGATCAGTGGATTATCTAGGAAATAGTTGGAGACAGCCAGCTAGGTTTTCTTTTGATGGGAGAGTCAGGGAGACAGCCAGATACTTAGCTTACTTCTTAGTCAAAATAAACCACCAATAGATACAAGATTTAAATATATAAAAATAAATCATAAAACTAATAGTAGAAAACATGGATGAATCTTTTTAAAATCTTGGCATGATTTTATACCAGGTAGCATTGTAAGTACTTTATATATAATAACTAATTTAATCCTCACAACATTAAGAAGTAGATATTATTATCAACCATCTTTTACAGATGAGGAAACGAAGGCACAGATGGGTTTAAGTGTGTTGTCCAAGGTAATAAATAGAGCCAGTAAGCACAAGAGAAGTGCCCTGAACCTCAGCAGTATGGTTCCAGAGTGTGTGCTCTGAACTACTATGTGACACTACTTTTATGATGACCAAATAGATGCAGTAGCATCCTATGTACCTTAAATATATGCATAGATGAGGCTTAGGCTTCTAAATTTCAGAATACTATAAGTTAAAAAAAACCTAACAAACTGGGAAAAATCTTGTAACATATATTACAGACGAGGTACTAAATTTTCTTTAATATACAAAGAACTCATACAAATCACTTACAAATGGACAAGTGAAGGTAAAAAAGAAAGAAAAAGAAAAACACAAACAAGCAGTTCGCTGAAAAGAAAGGCCAAGGAGCTTATTTATGTGTGGTGCTACTCATCTTAAACAAGTGCAAGTTAAAACAATGTTGAGACATCATTTTTATCAACCACATCGTGAACTATTGAAAAGTTTACTACTACTCAATGTTTTGACCAGACTGAGGGAAAACAGACATAACCTATTGTTGGAGGTGTAAATTGGTAGAATTTTCAAATACTAATTTGGTAACATTCATCAAAAAATGTAATGTGCTTATCATTAGACACATTAATTCCACTTACAGCTATCTATCTATTCCATAGACGTATAAGTGTCTGAGAACACATAGACATAAGAATGTCCACTAAATCATTGTTTTTTTTGAGGCAGAGTCTTGCACTATTGCCTAGGCTGGAGTGCAGCAGTGCGATGTCTGCTTATTGCAACCTCTGCCTCTTGGCTTTGAGCAATTCTCCTGTCTCAGCCTTCTGAGTAGCTGGGACTACAGGCATGCGCCACCACACCTGGCTAATTGTTTTGTATTTTTAGTAGAGATGGGGTTTCACCATGTTGGCCAGGCTGATCCCAAACTCCTGACCTCAAATGATCTGCCTGCCTCCACCTCCCAAAGTGCTGGGATTACAGGTGTGAGCCACCATGTCCAGGCCGAATCATTGTTTATCAGTGCTACTCAATGAAAATCAACTGCATCACTAAGGGCAGTGTACGTTCAGCTGACTTTTTTTGTCTTACAGAAAGACTTTCTTGATCAAGAAAGAAGTCCATGTGCAAGCTCCTTATCTCAATGAGAAATGGCACTTTGAGTATCACTAGTTTATAATAATTAAAAATTGGAAATAACCCAAAAGTTCATCAGTGGGCCATTTGCTACATAAATTATAACAGATCCCCACGTAGGTGCTTTTTAAATCTTGTACCCTTCTATACTGATTACATTTTTCTACAACTAGCATAAATTACATTTATAATTTTTAAAAACACCTGTAATTAAAATTTTAAATTCTGTTTAAAAGTCAAGAATATCTGTCAGATTAGATTCATTGTAGGTCAAATTTCCAGAAACTGGCTTTGGGCTAAAATTTGCTGTAGAAGACCTGGTGAGGCCATCTTTACGTGGGGTGAATTCCTATGGAGTCGCTTGTGCAAAAGGTAAGAACACCTCAGCATTTTTTTTTCCGAACTCAGAAATCTGTTTATCCTCCTCTTGAGAGAAAAAGTTTATTGTGGCCAATTCACCCTTCTCCCAAACCAAAGTTTTAGTTCATCTCTAAGATGGGTCTCAAAGCTCGGAGTGGTGAAGTTGGAATTCCATTCCTGCAGTGTGCCAATCTATCTTCTCATTCTAATCATAATGGTTACAAACAAGACCAGGACCAAGAACTTCTTAGTGCTCACAAGGACCCAATGATGATGACCCTAACACATATTTGACAGAATCTAGGAGCCCTATAGGCTTCATGGAAACCACAATTTATAGTGCCGAAAAGTGTGAGACATGAGGCCTTTCAGGGTTATGTGGAATACCATCATAATCGCTAACATTTGAACAGTGCAATGCAGTTTGCAAAGTACTTTCATATCGACTGTCTCAATGACTCCCCACAACAGATCGTGGGAGTAGGTAAATTTCATAGATCTAATTTTACAAGTGCAAATGATGGATATAGAAAGAAGGCTTATGCTTATTCCTTAAAGGCACTAAGGAGTAAAGTAGCAAAGCCAGAGTGTGCCAGCCCAGGTTCTTACCACCACAACATGCTGGCTTCCAAGCCATAACTTGCCTATGCCATCCCTGACAGGACACCCTGGGAGGCTTGCTCTTCTTCTCTGTGTTTATTTGCATGCTGTGATGCCATTGAGCTGGGTAAGTTTAAAAGCAGACTAGCTGGGCGTGGTGGCTCATGCCTGTAATCCCAACACTTTGGGAGGCTGAGGCGGGCGGATCACCAGGTCAAGAGATCGAGACCATCCTGGCCAACATGGTGAAACCCCATCTCTACTAAAAATACAAAAATTAGCTGGGCATGGTGGCGTGTGCCTGTAGTCCCAGCTACTTGGGAGGCTGAGGCAGGAGAATTGCTTGAACCCGGGAGGTGGAGGTTGCAGTGAGCCGAGGTCGCACCATTGCACTCCAGCCTCCCGGCGATGGAGCGAGACCCTGTCTCAAAAAAAATAAAAATAAAAAATAAAAGCAGACTATGGCTGTTGGCACTGTTTGTTAAACATTGCTATTTGGGGCAGACAGAACACAGGCTTGAGTTTTTCTTAGCCATCTTGAACAGCATCAAGCAGGACAAACAGTGGAAAAGCAATTCTTGTTTATCCAAAAGAAGGAAGCGACTGCACATACTGTGTTTTCTATTGGCACGTCTGTTCTGCCTTAGCTTTGCAACGCTTTATGCTTTTTGCCTGGAAGTTCAAAGTGATGATGCTAAAATAATCTTCCTTGAAGGCCTTTCTAACTCTGATACCAACTTTCACCGTTGCACAGCAGCTCTTCTTGTCAGGGCTCTCCCTCCCCACAGCTGTCCATTAAACCAACCATGTCTTATATTCCATTTATATTACGTATTTCTACTTTCTTGTGCATAAAGCCCGGATAGAGGAATTATAACTATACAATAATACCTTCCAGTTACCAAGCACCCATTATCTACCAGACACTGTCGTAGGCACTTCATGTGTTATATTTTATCTCAATCTTAATGCAAACTCTACAAGGTAGAGCTCTTTACTCCCACTTTGTAGAGGAAGGAACTAGATGAGAGTAACTAAGTAGTAAGGAGTAGAGCTGAGATTCAAAGGCAGTTTTGGCTAGCTTCAAAGCCAAGGTTTTCTCTTTAGTGCAGAGCACGCCAGGAATAATGCTAATTGTATGAGTGATGGAAAAAAGACATTAAGTGAAAATGTTCATTTTAAAGTTACATATTTTAATAGTCAGCGTCACACTCCCTTTTTTCTTGGTCTTTAAAAGGTGGATTGGTGGCCTAAGGTGATGAAATCCAAACCTAATACTAATGCAGCACTCCAATATCCTATCCCTTAACGGTCTAAGGAGAATGGCTGCATATAACGGGCCCATCTGTTCCACTGCTTCATCCACCTGGTCAGCTCACAAAGGAAAACAAAATCCATATGATCATTGAGGTCTAGAAGTTAACTTTTATTTTAAATCTGTCAAGAACTCCTGGCAGTTATTAATTTTATTAAAATGATTACATATGGCAAAACAAAGAATAGAGGTAATTCTATTTCTCTAGAGCATAAATTATGAGTTAGATTCTCAGCTGCCGGCTCAGCATTGTTCAAGATTCTTTTAAAGGACTGGGGGGGATTTTAATATCCAGAAAATGTTAAAGCAGCAAAAGAAAAAATAAATTAAAAAGTCATTGCAATTGGAGATATTGCCAAGGATGTGCTTATTATAAAGTCTTCTTGACATGTTAATTATAAAATCTTCCAACCTTTGGTATTAAAAAGAATCATGTGAATAGTTGTCCTATATTGCCTTGTCATCTATAATTTATAACATAGAAGAAATTTGCTGATTTTTAAAAAAAAGATGGCAAACATGAATCATGACTCATTCAAATAAAATACAACCAGCATTCATTCATCTAACTGAAATATGTCAAAACAAAAACACTTTTATTAACATATTTAATACCAGAATAACTTATAATAGTATGAAAAAGAATGAAGTATTTGTCTTTAGTTTTCATTGACATGCTCACATTTTGGCAAAATTGTTTTGTAAAGATTCCAAGGTTTTTATCAGAGATCTCTAACTGTTTAAGGATGCAAACCAAAAGAACTCATACTTCATCTGATCATACAGTCATAACTTATATATTTTGCTTTGCGCTTACTGTTACTGCAATTTAGAAAACAAAGTAAAAATAGATATATACACAAAATATTTTTATATCAAATTATCTTCATTACACTAAATAAACCCAATCCCCAAATGCTATGTTACATGAAAAAGTGTCCTACAATTTATATCAAGACTGATACTGTCCATCAACTAGAGCAGCCTTTGGTTTTAAAAGCATTTTGCAAAATAAAGAAAAATGTCACCACGTGGCTGTACCATTGACCCTCATTCACACTGACAAAAATGCCTTCCAGTTTAAAAAAAAAGATTGATTACATACGCAGAAAAAAAAATCCCATCATAAAAGAGTCAAACCCTTTTTCTTTCTCTGTAACATACACCCTCTATTATATTTGGCATTTCCACTGTTTATTCAAGTTTCAAGTCTTCCCAAGCTGATGAGAATATTATTGTTTGATTGAGAAAGATAGTCTTCCTTTGTGATATTGATTATTCTCACTCAATGATAGTATAATTTAGAAACAAAATGTTTTCTTTCAATGCATGATTTCACTTCATTTTTACTTTAATGTCGTACTTGGCAAAATTCAAACTGTTCAATGTTTTTTTTCCATATGTTTTAAATTTAAACATCAATTTTATGTATATATATGTATAGCCGCACAGAGATCCATTTCTTTCATTGTCTTGTTCTCGTTGCAATATAAATTGTCCATCAGCAATTGTAATTTGAAATGAACCAAATAAAAGATTTTTAGTCATTCCATATGAACGCAGTTTCCATCACAAAAAAACAGTGAGCTCTAATGCAAACAGGATTATGTTTGTAAACTACAGGCTTAGTTTTACACAGGAAAAATTTTGAGTTATTTATATAATAAAGTTTTTTTGTTGTTTTTTTTAACTTCAGCAAAATTTGAGACAAAAAAAAAATCCAGATTAATACTAAAGGGCATTGTGGTGGTTTCCAGCAGTGCTTGAATAAAAGTTTTCCTGATCACAATGTATTCACTGAAATTTTAAATTAGCTTGAAGAAATCACTTCTTAAATGTACAACATTATGTGGATCGCTGCACCTTGAATTTTGGAAGTTTGTAACATATCAGATATGCAGGCAAGATACATGCATAAAATTCTCACTGTCACTCTGAAAAGCACATTGAACGATTTTCAATACTGTAGACTTTTTTTTTTTTTTAAGGAAGATTTCATTTGGGCTGAACAGATATCCAAGTTTTAACATGGGAATTATTGAATATATTTCAAGGGCTTTCAGCAATTCTGGTTTCAGTCCTGGAATGGTTAGGTCCATCTGGAGTGATGCACACAGGCTAATAAGCATACGCATTGGCATTTTGAGGCATAGCTGTTCAACTATGCCCACGTTGGAGCTTATTTTCGGGAAGCAAGGCACTTACTGTAATGGTAATGCAGACGTTTTATGCATAGTTTGAGTAACATAAAATAAGTTAGTATTTTTGATTATTGTGAGTTTTTTATAATTTATGTGTCTTTTATAGAAGCAACTAAATGATATATTTGGGATAATTAAAAATAAGAAGAGGTTTGGGAGAGAGTCATTTTCATCCCTGCTTCGGCTCTTAGGATGAGGATTTATGAAAACACTGAAAAGAACATCCATGGGATCTGAAAAGCAACAAGCTCTTAAAATGGCTGCACCAGTGGCACTTTGACAGTCTTTATTTCTGCTATATGGGACGACTTCTGGATGATGCAGCTGGTAGTTCCCTGCAGTTTGTCCTTTCCCTGTGCCAGATTTGTTAAGGCCATGGCTGCGTTGATCTCCTTCCAATACGTGTCGTCTTTGCTTGGTCCCTTTCTGTTAGCTGCACTAGAGTTAAGCAAAACAGAAAGTAAACGATCAAACTCACGGTAGTTTGCACTGAAAATGCCATTGCTGAAAAGCAGGAACAGCCAATGCTCACCTGTCACCCTTATTGGATCCGTTTTCCAGAGTGTCTGTAAAGGAAAGCAAAAACTCAATTATTTTTCTTTTTTTCCTTTCTTTTCTCATCTCAGGAGTTTTATCACTAATGACCAGAAGTAAAAGTCCATCAGGAACTATGGTTGAATATTAGTTAGCTTTTAATAAAGATAAAGCAGTTTATGTTAAGATGCAAAAAAACTTTTGCAAAGAAGCAGAAATAAGATGTCAGTGGGTAGTAAAGAATAAAAGGTAGCTTTCATAGATATATAGAAATCTGAATTTACTTAACTCTGAGAAATTAGGCCTTTTGGATCAGGGAACAAACAGCATAAGGAAAAGAGTACTGACTATACCTGGGGCCAGGTTCTGGCCTTGCCCTTCTACTCACCTGCAGTGTAACTTGGGGGCAGATTATGACCTCCCACAATGTCTGAGATTCAGTTCTCTAACTATAACATCAGGGAGTTTTGGCTGGGCACAGTGGCTCACACCTATAATCCCAGCACTTTGGGAGACCAAGGAGGGAAATTGCTTGAGCCCTGAATTTGAGACCAGCCTGGGGAGCATAGCAACCTCATCTCTACTAAAAAAAAAAAAAAAAAAAAAAAAAACCTGGGTAATGTGGGCATTCACTTGTACTCCCAGTTACTCAGGAGGCTGAAGCAGGAGGATAGCTTGAGCCCAGGGGGTTGAAGCTGCAGTGAGCTGTGATTGTGCCACTACATGCCAGCCTGGGCAACAGAGCAAGACCCTGTCTCTAAGAAAATTAAAAAAAATAAGGGGGGTTCTAGAAAATCTTGCGGGTGCCTCTGGCTCAATGATTTTATAATTTCATGGTTATCAAACTTTCATTTCAGACAAAGGATGGGCAAATACTTCCCTCTGCTCATTAGCAAATGAGTAACAGACCCAATGGTGATAGCAATACAGGATTTCCTGCCATATTTATTTGAAGAAGTAGGCACCAGTCCTCAATTTCCAAATGAACACCTCCTCCTGCTACAGCAGGAAATGAAAGTCAGGATGCTAACCTTTGCTTCTGCACTAACATCTTTGGTTTAGATTTGCTGCTCATTCAGAACACGAATGTCTCCCAACACCACATAAATATAAAGAACCCACGAAAATGGGTTCTTGAGATCCTTAGGCTAAAATAATCTGGTATGAGTAACACAAAAATTTACTTACTGAAGGGCAAGATGTAAGGGGTGGTAGAGAGACTACTGGTGTGGCATCTGAGCAAAGGAGTGAGGTTGAGACGCCAAAACCAGATAGCGGGGAAGCCACTCATCATCATCACCATCCACAACGATAATCAACATTACTGGGGCGCTACTGCACGTGGCACTGTGCAGCACACAGAAACGTGGAAAACGCAAGGCCCTCTGCTAGTTCTACGGCCTTTGCAAAACTGCCTTTTCCTGCCCTTCGTCCTCTCTCTTCCTTTTACCCGCCCCCCACAAACCCAATATTTCTCACAATTTCTTTGTCTCTGCACTGCTCAAGGCTTTTTAGGAAATGCAACCCAATTTCCAACTCTGAGCTCTAAGAGAGTCACAGAACTAGGAGAGGCTTAAGAAGAATAATGTCAACCTGATTGTCATATAGTCTAACCAGGGCAAAATTTCCCAGGGAAGAGATGGTCATAAGGAAATAAATTGCATGACCATGAGGCAGCCAAGCATCGATGCCCTCTCTGAAGGAAAACAATGCGGAAAGCCTGCTGACGTATCCTGAGTTAAGCCTTAAGGCGTAGACAGTGAGACAATCATGGGTCACTCTGAGCTCTTTTTTTTTTTTTGAAAGAAAGAAAAAGAGAGAAAAGAAGAAAGAAAGAAAGAGTGAAAGAAAGAAAAAAAGAATGAAAGAAAGAAAGAGGAAGAGAAAGAGGGAGAGAGAACAGGATTCTTGAGCTCTTTTCACAACCCTTCACCTAAGGAATTTAAAAAAAACAAGGCAAACAAACAGAACAAAAGCATTTAGTGAACAAATGGCAAGATTGTTGTGACAAACACATGAGATAATGTGTGTCTGGCCCAGAATGGAACAGCAAATGTTGGTTCCTTTGGTCTCCTTTCATTGACTACACAGGCAGCATTTTATAAGGTTTTAGGGATCCTTTGGGGGAAATCACTGGATCTGTGAGCAGTTAGATTGTTCCCTTCTGCAGCTCTGCAAGCTTCCGGCTCTTACAGGGTCAGCCTGCATGCTTAGCTCTACCTCTGCTACTATTCATAAGTTTGGAATTATAAAGTAACTCATGTAAATGCAGAAAAAGAATGATCATTTGTAATTCACAGAACTCTGATACTATTGATGTAAAGATCATTTGCTACGTGTCAGGCACAATTCTGAGCACTTGGTTTCCTAATTTATTTACTATTCCTGACTTTGTGTATGGATAGCATGTCTCCATGGTATCCGCGAAGTCATTTTTTATTTAGTTCTATTCTCCTATCTGTAAATCTTCACACAGTAAGGACAGAGACAAGGCGCTACTGGAACAGAGAACAAGTCAAGACTTTTGTTTGGGAGAAGGAAAGCCAGCAAATTGGACATTTTACAGAGGCAAAAAATAAAAAAAAGAGCTAGGCCTTTGCTCCATTTTGCCCACAAATTGCAACAATTCTGTTGCCAAAGTGAAGCAATAGGTTATGGAGATATTTATTCAATGGAAAGACTTGGCAAAAGCAGAATAAGTTCCACGAGGCTTAAATAATGTTAGGGGAATAACAAAACATAACTTAGAGAACACCATGTAACTGACACTTTGGCTCCCAGACGAAGTCACTCACACAGGTGAAGGAGACCAGAATCCAATTCCCTACCTGAACCGTCAACCTCAGAGTGGTTACTGCACAGGCAGGAAGAAAGCCTGTGGCTATCAAATATGTTACGGGTTACAGAACCTGCCAATGCATCAATGCCATCGAGGCAAGGAGGCTGCACGTGGAAGGACAAGATGTAATTCATGGCTCGGGTCCACAGAGAGCTTCTGTTTAAGATGAGGAGTGAACTCGTATGTCTTGCAGCCCCATGAGCGCCTGGCTGTGGCTAGCCCTCCCTGGGGCTGACTCCTTGAACTTGTTCCACTGAGAAACACGTTTACTGCAGCCAACTGCGAAATTATAAAATTCTGCTTACACTTTGGGTGTATGTGTTTGACACTCTGGTGCCTATGAAAATACCTTTGAAGTGCAAAAACATAGACTCAAATCTCCGTTCAGGTATTCTCAATTAGTTTTTACAAATCTCAACAACATACTACACAGGAGTCAACAGACTGAATTCTCTATTTTAGTTTTCAGGCAGATGGGCACATTCAACATCACTAGGTATAGTTTGGGCTCCTTTCCAATAACAGAAGAAAATCGTCTTAAAAAGTAATGGAGGACAGAGGCATGTTGCTTTTCTATCAATGGTTAGTGTGAAAACTGTACACAACAAAGCTCAATCTCTAAGATTGAAATCAACAAGGAAAAGCTGCTTACCACCACTTGGGAGAAGGGGCGGTTTCTGTGTCCAAAGAGTTTTATTTATTTTTTTTGAGATGGAGTTTTGCTCTTGTTGCCCAGGCTGGAGTGCAATGGTGCAATCTTGGCTCACTACAACCTCCCTCTCCTGGGTTCAAGCAATTCTCCTACCTCAGCCTCCCGAGTAGCTGGGATTACAGGCATGCCACCATACCCAGCTAATTTTGTATTTTTAGCAGAGACAGGGTTTCTCCATGTTGGTCAGGCTGGTCTCAAACTCCCTACCTCAGGTGATCCGCCTGCCTCAGCCTCCCAAAGTGCTGGGATTGCAGGCATGAGGCACCATGCCCGACACAAAGTGCTTTTAGTTCAAAAAATAATTAATGTTAGAAGGGCACGCTTTTCCTGGGGCTGTTACTGGTGGGCTGTCCAGTGCCACTTGGATATTTTGCGTCCAAGAGCCACCTTCTGTGGAGTAATGTGTTTGGTGGAAGAGCCAAACTGGCAAAAGGAAGATAGCAAACAGAGCCCTTTGACCCTGAAACATTTGCACTTTTGTAGGAAAGCAAGGACTCCAGAGATCTGGGAGTCTGGGGAGATTCTATTTTTTTTCTATTTGTTGTGCTAAGATAAAATCTGCAGAAATGTTGCAGCTTTTAGAGAACTGATATCATTTGAGAGGAACTCAGAAAATTTACGATCTTCTCATTATACTAACTGGTTGTATCAAGTGTTGTATTTTTTTTCTCTTATGCTCTTTCCCTTTGAAGTAAAAAACTTATCGGCTCTTCTCTGGCTCAAATGTGCTGTGTGTTGTGTCTTTTCAGCTCATGGTCAGTATTTGAGGGGCAGTGGGTCTGTGTACCCATCACTGTTGGTCCTGGGGCTCCTGACACATCTGTCCACTGCTGACAGGTGGTCTCACTGGCTCCACTCGAGAGGTGGCACCCAGTAGCTCCAGAAACAATCAGACAGGAGAAGGAATGACTGTGCATGCTGCTGAAAGAGGGAAATTCCAAGTTGGAGCTAGCTCCTGGTATGTAGACTCTAGCGAGCAGTTCATTAGCATGCACAGACTCAGGGTCTGACTGCCCCACATTTGGCTCGGCTGTATCTCTTACTCTGCAAGTAGCTTGGCTCAGCCTCTCCAACGTCTGAGCTAAAATGCCTTTTTAGATTCCAAGGTTCCAAAAATCAGCTATGCTGTCAATTACCATAAAAGCAACTGGTTGGCAGGAATGGCTTATTGAACCAGCCAAAAGAGCGTGTTTTAAGACCAAAAAAGAAAAGAAATAAAAGAGGTGTGTAGTTAGGAAAATCTTGGATGCTACAAAACCCAAACCATGTTGGAACTTAAAGTGGGGCTATCCTCAGTTTAGACATGTGTTTTCTTCTACAGTTAAGTAGAGAAAAAATTATACAGAAAACTCAGTTTCACTGCAATTCAAGATATCTAAGCAAAAAGCTCTGTGGCCAACTGTGAAAAATGCAACTCAGAAGCACATTACTTCTGATATATATGCCTGATATTATATTTGCAGTCATAAAAAGAGACAAAAATATGGCCAAATCTTTTTCTTTGAGTTTTTTTTTTAAATTAATAAATAAGCCCTAAAGGGAAGAATGTCTTTCTTTCACATATACCACTGAAACGTACAGAAAATGAGGTGAGATTGAGAATTTGGGGTTTTAAATTAAATAATCTAAAAATTATATAATATATGTTTCTCTAAATTAAAATGGAGGGAGTAGAAGAAAAAAACTTTTGAGATCATGGAAAGGGAAGTAAATGAGTTAATGAGAAATCATTACTGACTGAAATAGCTTGGCCAAGGGGGAGAACAAAGACAGACCACTAGGAGTGTGGAGAGGAAGCCATTTATATTTTAAAACAATAAAAGAAGGTACAGTTGTGCACCATCTAACAATATTTCAGTCAACAATAGACCATACATATGACAGTGGCCCATAAGATTATAATGGAGCTGAAAAATTCCTATCACCTAGTGACGTTGTAATGTGGTCATGCCACTCACTGCTCACATGTTTGTGGTCATGCTGGTATAAAGAAACCTACTGAGGGCAGGCACAGTAGCTCACACCTGTAATCCCAGCACTTTGGGAGGCCAAGGTGGGAGGATCACTTGAGGTTAGGAATTTGAGACCGGCCTGGCCAACATGGTGAAACTCTGTCTCTACTAAAAAATACAAAAAATTGGCTGGGCATGGTGGTGCACACCTGTAATCCTAGCTACTCAGGAGGCTGAGGTGGGAGAATCGCTGGAACTGGGGAGGCAGAGGTTGCAGTGAGCCAAGATCACGCCATTGCACTCCAGCCTAGAGACAGAGCAGAACTCCATCACAAAAACAACCACAACCACAATCACAATGACAACACCACCTACTAAGCTGCTAAATGTATAAGTACAGCACATAAATTATGCACAGTACATAATACTTGATAATAATAACAAATGACTATGTTACTGGGTTTATGTATTTACTATATTTTTGATTGTTATTTGAGAGTGTGCTCCTTCAACTTATATGTAAAAAGTTAATGTAGCTGGGTGCGGTGGCTCACGCCTGTTATCCTAGCCCTTTGGGAGGCCAAAGTGGGTGAATCATTTGAGACCAGGAGTTTGAAACCAACCTGGCCAACATGGTGAAACCCTGTCTTTACTAAAAACACAAAAAAAATTAGCTGGGCATGGTAGCGGGTGCCTATAATCCCAGCTACTTGGGAGGCTGAGGCGGAAGAATAGCTTGAACCCAGGAGCCAGAGGTTGCAGTGAGCCTCTGTTGCACTCCAGCTTGGGCAACAGAGCAAGACTATGTCTCAAAAAAAAAAAAAAAAAAAAAGGTTAACTGTAAAACAGCCATAGTCAGGTCCTTCGGAAGGAATTCCAGAAGAAGGCATTGCTGTTACCGGAGAGGACAGCTCCATGCGTGTTACTGCCCCTGCAGACCTTCCAGTGGGACAAGACATGGAGGTGGAAGGCAGTGATACTGATGCAGGCCTAGGCTAATGTGGGTGTTTGTGTCCTAGTTTTTAACAAAAATGTTTAGAAAGTAAAAATTAAAAATGAAAAATTTTGATAACAGGAAAAAGTTTACAGAATAGGACATAAAGAAAATATTTTCATACAGCTGTCCAATGTGTTTGTGTTTTAAGCTAAGTGTTATTACAAAAGAGACAAACGTTTTTTTAAAAAGCTTATAAAGTAAAAAGTAACAGTAAGAGAAGATTAATTTATTATAGAAGAAAACAATTTTTAAATAAATTTAGGGTGGCCTAAGCGTACAGTGTTTATAAAGTCTACGGTAATGTACAGTGATGTCCTAGGCCTTCACATTCACTCACCACTCACTTACTCACTCACCCAAAGCAACCTCCTGTCTTGCAAGCTCTGTTCATGGTAAGTGGCTTATACAAGGGCATACTTATTTGTTTTTTTACCAGCGGTCCTCAACCTTTTTGGCACCAGGGCCTGGTTTTGTGGAAGACCATTTTCCTACAGACCGGGGAGGGGGGTTTCGGGATAAAACTGTTCCACCTCGGATGATCAGGCGTTAGTTAGATTCTCATAAGAAGCGCGCAACCTAGATCCCTCGCATGCGCAGTTCACAATAGGGTTCATGCTCCAATGAGAATCTAATGCCACTGCTGATCTGATAGGAAGTGGAGCTCAGACAGTAATTCGAGTGATGGGGAGCAGCGGTAAATACAGATGAAGCTGCTCACCTCCTGCTGTGCAGCCTGGTTCCTAGTGGTCCGTGGCCCGGGGGTGGGGGACCCCCTTTTGTTTGAGACAGACTCTCGCTGTGTCACCCAGGCTGGAGTGCAGTGGCACAGTCTCGGCTCACTGCAACCTCTGCAATTCCCCTGCCTCAGACTCTGGAGTAGCTGGGGTTATAGGCACATGCCACCATGCCCAGCTAATTTTTTTTTTTTTTTGTATTTTTAGCAGAGACAGGGTTTCACCATGTTGGCTAGGCTGGTCTCAAACTCCTGAACTCAGGCGGTCCACCCGCTTTGGCCTCCCAAAGTGCTGGGATTACAGGTGTGAGACACCCTGCCCAGCCGAGATCCCTGTTTTATACCATATTTTACTGTGTCTTTTCTATGTGAAGGTATGTTTAGATATATATTTTAATGCTTACCATTGGTTCTAATTGCCTACAGTAGTCAGTACGGTAATCTACTGCGCAGGTGTGTAGCCTAGGACCAATAGGCTACACCGTGCAGCCTCAGTATGCAGAAGGTTATGCCGTCTAGGTTTGTGTAGGTATACACTATGATGTTCGCACATGTTGAAACTGCCTGATGATGCATTTGCATTTCCTAGAGCACATCCCTGTTGTTAAGCAACACATGACTATGTTCACCTTGCCCAGGAGGCCTGGCCTAGTGCCCTTGTAGAGCAATTAAAAATCTTGGGCCTGTGATAATGATCCAAAGCAAGTCAGAGCTCCAGATGCTTGAAAACTGTGCTTCTGCACACTTGGTAAGTTTGAGGGCCATTACTTTGATAGCAGGTGTGCAGAGCCTGGGTGTAGTGTGTTACTGATCTCAGAAGTACAGAGAGCCTCTGAGGATACCAGATCAGTTTCTGGAGTTATTCACATACTTGGAACAAAGGGTAAGAACAAGACTCTGGTGAGTGGGGCAGGTATAAAACCTCACTGAAGATTCTGAAATACCAATCGCTGCGAAGTTGCAGTGCCTTACCAAATGACCCCCAGGGCTCCCTGCTTGCACTGCTACGGTCTCCATCTCTACTTCTCCATACCTGGAGACTGAAGCTCAGCTTCCAAATACCCCTGCAGATTGGTCCTACTGTGACTACACATTTCTTTCTTTTTAAAAATAGCATTTGTTGGCTGGATGCAACAGCTTATGCCTGTAATTCTAGCACTTTGGGAGACTGAGGCAGAAGGATTGCTTGAGTCCAAGAGTTTGAGACCAGCCTGGGTAACATAGTGAAACTTCGTATCTATTAAAATTTTTTTAAATTAGCCAGGCACAGTGGTGTGTTCCTTAGTCCCAGCTACTTAGAAGGCCGAGGTGGGAGGAGGATCACTTGAGCCTAGGAGGTCGAGGCTGCAGTAAGCTGAGATCATGCCACTGCACTCAGGCCTGGGTGACAGAGTGAGACCCTGTCTCAAAATATATAAATATAATATACAGCATTTGTTGGTTTTCTTTAATAAGAAAGTAATACAACTTCTTTATAGAAAATCTAAGAAAAAGTGTAAAATAGAAAATAAGGGGCAATCAGGGATAACTAATATTAACATTTAGATATATGGCCTTCCAAACAAGTACTATACACATTTTTTTTAAATGGTGTCATTCTGGACATGTGTTATAACCTGCTTTTTCTATTGAACTTCCATGTTCGCCTTACCTTTTGTTTATAAATAAGACAATAATTTACCCCTTGGCCTTTCCCACTGTAGCAGTGGGTTTTGCCTGTGAAACAGAAACAGCCTGAAAGAATTCAAAATCCAGCTCCATCCAACTTACACTTGAATATTAAACAGAGCAAATGCTGCAAGAAGGAGTTATCTTTAAAATCACCAGGGACTGGTTTCATGGAAGACAATTTTTCCACAGACCGGGGAGTGGGGGTTTTGAGATGAAACTGTTCCACCTCAGATCATCAGGCATTAGTTAGACTCTCATAAGGAGCATTCAACCTAGATCCCTCACATGCACAGTTCCCAATAGGGTTGACGCTCCTATGAGCATCTAATGCCACTGCTAATATTCACTAATATTTATTAAATGCTCATTCTTATGCCAGGCACTATGCCAGAAACTCTACAGATGTTATCTGGTTAAATGCCTGCAATGATCCTGTGTGATAGCACCACCACCTTTATTTACAAATAACATTGTAGCTTAGAAGGGACCAGGAACTTGCACCTTTGCAAGCTGTGAGACTCAGCTCCAGGTCCCCTTGCCCTGAAGGTCATGTTTTTAACTCCTGCATGGCACTATCCAAGTAACCTCTGCCAATAAAGCCACCTGAAAAGAACATGGCAAGGCTTAATGCATTGTATACAAAGAAAGTCTATGGCAACAGAACCTATTAAAAATGGATTAAACTTTTTTTCTGTACTTTTTGCTAGAATTTTAGACCACCAAGAGACCAAAACCATATTTTTTTCTCCTTATGATTTAACATGTAATATCAAGGAATCTGTCCAAATTGCAGAATAGGGAATTCAAGTAGGCTGTCTTGAGATCTTCTTTATACTTTCAGTAGAGTGATTTATTTCTCTCTCTCTCCTTCCTTCCTTCTTTCCTTCCTTTCTTCTCTCTCTTTTTTTCTTTTCTTTCCTGTTTTTCTTTTCTTTTCTTTCCAGAAAGAGTCTTGCTCTGTCGCCCAGGCTGAAGTACAGTAGTGCAATCTCGGCTCACAGCAACCTCCACCTCCCGGGTTCAAGCAACTCTCTGCCTCAGCCTCCCAAGTAGCGGGAATCACAGGTGCCCGTTCCCATGCTAGTCCTGTTTTTGTATTTTTAGTAGAGATGGGGTTTCACCATCTTGGCCAGGCTGGTCTTGAACTCCTGACCTCGTGATCCACCTGCCCCGGCCTCCCAAAGTGCTGGGATTACAGGCATGAGCCACTGCACCTGACCAGTAGAGTGATTTCTAATTGATGTGTGATATCCCTATAATTACTCCTCTATAGCCCAGAGGAAATGACTGCTAATCAACTAGGCAGCAGCTGCTGCATCACTGTTAGAGGAAATTTTTGTGGTTATCCTCTCTTTGGGACAGTTGGAGCTTTTGAATGAGTAAAGATAAATCATTCTAAGTGATATTTGCCAAAAAAAAAAAAAGGAAGAAAAGAAAAACCACCCAACAACCCATAACACTTATTTGTTGATGACCAAACTGCTTCTACCAGTCCCACTGACCAAAAGTCAGATTTACTTTAAAACTTTGGCATGACAGGAAGAGACTGCAACTGAAGCCTGGTGAAGATCAAGGCTACCGAAGATAAAAGAGTTATTAGAAGCCTGGATTTTGTGGGTCTAGAGACAGGAGAGCTTTGGAAGCTTTCTAAATGGTGAGAAATTAATAATAAATAATAAATGAATAAAATGAAACCTACTCCATCTTCATGGATGGACCCAATATTTTTTTCTTCTTGCAATAGACTAGCTAAATTATTTATCCTGGGGACATAAAGAATGAGAGACTTCCAAAATTATTTCAGAATTTGAAGAACTAAAGAAAGAAAAGATTCTTTTCTTTTTTCTGAAGCAGTCTTGCTCTGTCACTCAGGCTGGAGTGTAGTGGTGCAATCTTGGCTCATTTCGACCTCCACCTCCTGGGTTCAAGTGATTCTACTGCCTCAGCTTCTCGAGTAGCTGGGATTACAGGTGTGTGCCACCACGCCCAGCTAATTTTTGTATTTTTAGTAGAGATGGGGTTTCACTATGTTGACCAGGCTGGTCTCAAACTCCCGACCTCAGGTGATCCACCTGACTCAGTCTCCCAAAGTGTTGGGATTATAGGCATGAGCCACCACGTCCAGCCAACTGTTTTCCAAAAATAAAGCCAGCGTTTCCTCCAGCCATGACTTCCATGTTCTGTCCAGAGATTCTTTTCCTTTCTGCTACTCCTCATGTGGGCTGGCCCCTCATGATGGCTAATGATACCCAGATGTTCTGGATCTGCAGGGTCCTCGCCTTCAACTGCCTTTCTGTTAATACATAGTCCCCCCAACTAGCTCTTGTCAGGAAACAAAAATTAAAAACCACACCTCTGTATTTTGAACCAATAGTAAAGAGCTCCCTGGTTAAGATGGGGCTATGTTCATATCTAAAAGCTCTCAGGCTAGGTTATAATTCCATTTATTAGGACATCTTTCTTACTGCAGGAGTACCAATGCCTTGGATAGACCTGTGAAAGTGCTGCTTGGCTCCTTATGTCAGGGAGCTGTAGCCCTGGCTGGTGGCTCTTCAGTCATTTCCTGCTGTTTCTTTTTTTCTGGTAAAATGCACAGCTCTTCTGGCCTCATCAGTCTGGCCCAGTGGAGGTGCAGGAAGTGGGACTTGTAACTTAAAAGTAGCTTTTCAGAATAAACAGAGCACCACCCAGTGATCACGTTTCAATTCACTTTCAATCTTTTTCACTAAGCACATTAAATATGCTTGATGCTAAGTCATTTAGCAGAGTCCCATCTTCTAAGATTGCTCCTCTGTGATCTCAAAGGCTCCATCTTCCCCAAGTTTAAAACATTTAGCCTGAAATTTCACTTTGAAGATTTGAATGTAGTCTATGCGGAGGCCAGTATGGGTGGAGAATCAGAAAGGGGGTCTGGAAATGTTAAGCATTCTCGTTTCTATTCTTGGCTCTTCGTATTCACCACAAGGGTGGTCTGGTGGGAGCCTTAGAGGCCGTGTAGTGTAATGGTCAGAGCCCAGATTCTAGACTTAGACAGCATGAACTGCACCCCTTTTCTCCCACTTAGCGTTCGCGTGCCAAGCTGGCCAGCTGCTTGACTTCCCTGCATTTCATCTTTATCACCTATTAAACTAGGATAATAGCACCGGAGTCATAGGGTAGTTATGTAGACCACATGAGTTCATATTTTATAAAACACTTAGAAGGGAGCTTGAGCTCTCCTTGTCAAAAAAAAAAAGAAAGTTAATATCCTCTCTCACTTTAACTTTCTACATCTAGAAAATGGAATTATATGGGGTCATCAGAAAAATTAGTGTTATTCAATGATTTAATATGAAAACCATTATGTAAGAACAAAATATTTTAACTCTGGGCAAAAGCCCATCATCTCAGATTAATAGATTAAGTGTGCAGAATCTATCATCTTCAAAGACAAAAATGGCTTTTCTGATGGTCCTTTGTACCAAAACACCACAACATGCCAAGACAAAGAAACCTGGAGCCACATTAAAGAATATCTGCTAGCTTTAAGTGTCTAATGGATTTTGTTACTTTATTTTCTCAAGGGGAATATTGGAGATGTTACCCAAAATGTTTCATCCATGAAAGCTACATTTCCAGCCAAAGTCTCAGAAAATGACTTCCTAACTATGCATGAATAACTTCTGTGTGTGCCTGTATGTTGCAAGGAGCATTAATTGTTTATAAAAGCACTCCTTTTTACATGCATGTTGGGCTACTAGTTCTGAAACCTGGATGTATTTACAATGCTTCTTAGCACTTAATTTTGTGTCCACATCTTAATATTGATATTCATCCTTTCAGTTCTATAGCACAAGGGCTAGTTCTCCCAAGATTTACTTTTTTTTTTTTTTTTTTTTTTTTTTTTGAGACAGATTCTTTTCTGTTGCCCAGGCTGTGTACAGTGGCACAAACTCGGCTCACTGCAACCACCACCACCCAGGTTCAAGCGATTATCCTGCTTA
>CAUYLG010029708.1:0-10474 GCA_963573385.1 Cacajao melanocephalus | reverse complement strand
CTGGTTTAAGTTTCTCTCAACTATGTTTGTTTCCAGAGAACAGGTTTTACGTTTTTAAATTAAATTTATGCCTATTTTATTCTTTTTGATGCTCTAGTAGGATCGTTCATTGCATATATATAGAAATACAATTTTTTTTTTGAGACAGAGGATCTCTCTGTCACCCAGGCTGGAGTGCAGTGGCATGATCTTGGCTCACTGCAACCTCCGCCTCCTGGATTCAAATGATTCTTGTGTCTCAGCCTCAGAGTAGCTGGGATTACAGGCGTGCACCATCACACCTGATTAATTTTTTTGGATTAGTAGAGATGAGATTTCACCATGTTGGCCAGGCTGGTCTTGAACTCATGGCCTCAAGTGATCCACCCACCTCGGCCTCCCAGAGTGCTGTGATTATAGGCATGAACCACATCTTTTTATATCAGCCTTTTAAAAAATTTTTTTATTTTTCAGATGGGGCTCAGTCTTGCTCACCACTGGACTGCGGTGGCACAGTCTTGCTCACCACAACCCCCATCTCCTGGGTTCAAGTGATTCTTCTGCCTCACCCTCCCAAGTAGCTGAGATTACAGGTGCCCACCACCAAACCATACCTGGCTAATTTTTGTTTTTTTTTTTTTTTAGTAGAGATGGAGTTTCATCATGTTGGCCAGTCTGGTGTCAAACTCCTGACCTCAAGTGATCGGCCCGCCTTGGCCTCCCAAAGTGCTGGGACCTCAGGCATGAGCTACGACACCCCTTTGCTCATTTTTGAATTGTGTTTTTGTTGTTGAGTTGTAGAGATTTTTATTCCGGATATTCTTTATCAGGTATTTTCTATTGCATGAATTCTCTCTCTGTCTATCTTCTTAAAAGGCAAGGTCTTGCTGTGTTGCCTGGGCTGGACTTGAAACACCTGGGCTCAAGCAGTCCTCCTGCTTCAGCCTCCCAAGTAGCTGGGACTACAGGCACGTACCACTGTCTCCACCTGTGTTTCTGTGTTTCTTAATAGTGTCTTTAAAAAGTGTTTTTTGGCCAGGCGTGGTGGCTCACGCCTGTAATCCCAACACTTTGGGAGGCCAAGGCACGTGGATCTCTTGAGGTTAGGAGTTAGAGACCAGCCTGACCAACATGGTGAAACCCTGTCTCTCCTAAAAAAATACAAAATTAGCCAGGTTTGGTGGTGCATGCCTGTAGTCCCAGCTACTTAGGAGGCTGAGGCAGGAGAATCGCTTGAACCTGGGAGGCGGAGGTTGCAGTGAGCCGAGATTGCACCATTGCACTCCAGTCCAGGCAACAAGAGTGAAACTGTCTCAAAACACACACACACACACACACACACACACACACACACGCACATACACACACACACACACAACTTTTTGTGGCTGGGCATGGTGGCTCATGCCTGTAATCCCAGCACTTTGAGAGGCCAAGGCAAGAGGATTGCTTGAGCCCAGGAGTTCAAGACCAGCCTAGGCAATATAATGAGACCGCCTATTTACAAAAAAATAAAAATAAAGAAATAGCCAGAGTGGTGGTGTACACCTGTGGTCCCAGCTACTCAGAAACCTGAGGTGGGAAGATCGGTTGAGCCCTGGAGGGTGAAGATAGAGTGAAACATGATTGTGCCACTACACACCAGCCTGGGCCACAGAGCAAGATTTTGTCTCAAAAAACAAAAATATTTTTAATTATTGCGGATATAGAATAGTTGTACGTATTTATGAGGTACATGTGATGTTTTGATACAGGCATATGATGTATAATAATCAAATCAGGGTAATTGGGGTATCTATTCTCCTGACAGTGTCTTTTCACGTGTAGAATTTTTAATTTTGATGAAGTCTAATTTATCTGATTTTGTTTTTCCTGTTGTTACTTGTGCTTTTGATGCCATCCAGAAATCCTTGCCAAATCCAGTGTCCTGAATCTTTTCTCCTATGTTTTCTTTTAAGAGTTTTATAGTTTTAGCCTTTGCCTTTTTGTCTAACCTGTTTTGAGTTAGGTTTTATACATAATGTAAGGTAAGAGTCCAGCTTCATTCTTTCCATTACCACACTGTTTTGTTACTCTGTGGCCTTGTAGTGAGTTTCAAAATTGGGAAGTTTGAGTGCTCCAACTTGGTTTTTCTTTTTCAAGATTGTTTGGCTATTAGAGGTCACTCAAGATTTTATATGAATTCTCGGATGGGCTTTTTCATTTCTCCAAAATGTGACTTTGGGATTTTGATGGAGATTGCATTGAATTTGTACATTGCCTTGGATAGTTCTGTCATCTTAACAATATTGAGTCTTTCAGTCCTTGAATATGAGATGTCTTTTCATTTATTTATATCTTTTTTATTTCTATTTGCAGTGTTTCGTAGTTTTCACCGTACAGATTTTTTGCATCCTTGTTTACATTTATTCTGAAGTATTTTATTCCTTTTGATGCTATTATAGATGGTATTGTTTTCCTAATTTCCTTTTCAGATTGTTCATTGCTGGTATATAGAATTGCAACTAATTTTTTTTTTCTTTTGAGACACAGTCTCACTCTGTTGCTCAGGCTGGAGTTCAGGAGGGTCTTGACTGCAAGTTGTCCAGGTTCTTGGCATTTTGAACAAAGAATTGGACAAAACATAAAGCAAAGCAAAGCAAGAATGAAGCAACAAGAGAACGAAAGCAAGGATTTATTGAAAACAAAAGTACACTCCACAGTGTGGTGGGAGCAGGCTGAGCAGCGCCTCAAGGGCCTGCATACAGAATCTTCTCCTGTCCAGAAACTTCCAGCTAGAGGTTTCCCATTGGCCACTTCATGCCCACCTCGTGTAAATGAAGTGGTGGCCCGCAGTTCATTGCTTTTGGGAACCAGTCAGAGGCTGAAGTGGAGTTACAAATGTTACACTCTTGTGCAACATCTGATTTGTTGCTTTTTGTAGCTAATCAGAGTCTAAGGTAAATTAACAAACATTGCAAAGGAGGACTCCACCTGCAGTCAGTCTGATTGGTTGCAGACAGCGAATTCCCATCCGCCACGCAGAAAAAGTGGGAGGTTTGCAAAGGGAGTAGCCCGAGTAGCCTCTGGTCGTTTTGTTACTTAGGCGTGGAGAGTTAGGGTTTTCCTTTCAGTTTAGTTGAGCATGAAACAGCCATAGGATCCCTGCCTCCAGACCCTGTTATCCTGCCTCACTCCTGCCTAAGTCTCCTGAGCAGCTGGACTGTAGGCACAGAGCACCACGCCTGGGTAAGTTTTGTATTTTTTGTAGAAACAGGGTTTCGCCGTGTTGCGCTGGCTAGTCTGGACCTCCAGAGCTCAAGCTGTCTCCCTGCCTTAGCCTCCCAAAGTGTTGGGATTATAGGCGTGAGCCACCACACTGGCCGCAACTGACTTTTAAGTGTTGATTTTATATCCTGCAATTTTTGTTGAATTCACTTATTTCTAACAGATGGGTGGGTGCTTGTGTGTGTGTGTGTGTGTGTATAATCTTTAGGATTTTCTACACATTATATATCATCTACAAACAGATCATTTTACTTTTTCTCTTTCCTATTAATAAGCCATATTTTTTTTTCTTTCTTTTTTTTTGGAAGACGGAGTCTACCTCTGTCGCCCAGTCTGGAGTGCAATGGTGCAATCTCGGCTCACTGCAACCTCTGCCTCCTGGGTTCAAGTGATTCTCCTGCCTCAGCCTCCCAAGTAGCTGGGACTACAGGCATGCACCACCAAACCTGGCTAATTTTGTATTTTTTTAGGAGAGACAGGGTTTCACCATGTTGGTCAGGCTGGTCTCTAACTCCTAACCTCAAGAGATCCACGTGCCTTGGATCTATTGTTTTATGGAGCCAGTCCTTCCCATACACAAAATTAAAACACACTACGGAATACCGGAATAAACACTGAACTTCACAGATGCAACACCCCACGTGCACGGTGGTGTGGCCGTCAAGCAGTGCCACCCTCTGCGGGTGACGGGGATGCGTCACAGGGAGGCCCCCTGGAGGGACAGTCCTGGACTGCTGCAGGTGGAGGGTGGTTTTGGGGAAGCAGAACCTGGAAGCAGCTCCGTAGCTTTGCCATCCCATTGTAGGGGGCACGGCTACCTCAGAACACTGTCTCCTTCAGACCCACGGTGGCACCACAGGCCACTATTAATGGAGCTCCGGACAGGAGTTGAAACGCATGTCTACACTTGCATGTCCACATTCGCATTCTTGCTGCTTGGTCTCTCTCCCGCTTTCTCAGGGACCCAGCCTCTACCGGCCCTAGTGGCGTCTAAGAAACCAATACGTTGCCCTGGCCGGGCTGGGCCTTTTACATTCTGAATTTTACCACTTGTCTTTCTCTCTCCTTCCTTCCTTCCTTCCTTCCTTCCTTCCTTCCTCCCTCCCTCCCTCCCTCCCTCCCTCCCTCCTTCCCTCCCTCTTTTCTCTCCTTTCCCTCTTTCTTGTCTGGCTCTGTTGCTGAGGCTGGAGTGCAGTGGCACTATCACAGCTCATTGCAGCCTCAACCTCCTGGCCTCTAGGTGATCCTCCCACCTAAGCCTTCCGAGTAGCTGGGACTGCAGGTGTGCACCACCACGCCTATTTCTATTTTTTGTTGAAAGAGGGTCTCACCACTTTGCCCAGGCTTAGTTTGCTTTGTGATTTATTGTTTATAGAGGAGGGAATGGAGAATGGAATAGAATGAAGAATTTAATGCATTGCTGAACAGAATGAAGAATGGAAAGGAACGAAGATTGAATGGAGAATGGAATGGAATGGGGAATGGAATGGAATGGAGAATGGAATGGAGAATGGAATGAAATGCAGGATGGAATGCAGAAAGGAAAGGAATGGAGAATGGAATGCATTGGAGAACGGAATTTAATGGAGAATAGAATGAAATGGAAAGGAGAATGGAATGGAATGAACAATGGAATGGAGAATGGAAGGGAGAATGGAATGGAATGGAGAATGGAAGGGAGAATGGAATGGAGAATGGAATAGATTGGAGAATGGAATGGAATGGAATGGAGAATGGAATATCATGGAGAATGAAAGGGATTGGAAAATGGAATGGAATGAAATGGAGAGTGGAATGGAATGGGAAATGGAAAGGAATGGGAAATGGAACGGAGAATGGAATGCATTGGAGAATGGAATGGAATGGACAGTGGAATGGATAATGGAAGGGAGAATGCAATGAAATGTAATGGAGAATAGATTGGAATGGGGAATGGAATGGAATGGAGAATGGAATGGAATGGAATGGAGAATGGCAGGGAGAATGGAATAAAATGGAATGGAGAATGAAATGGGATGGAATGGAATGGAGAATGCAATGGAATGGAATGGAGAATGGATTGCAATGGAATTGAGAATGGAATGCAATGGAATGGAGAACGGAATGGAGAATGGAAAGGAATGTAGAATGGAATTTAACGGAGAATGTAATGGAATGGAATGGAGAATGGAAAGGAGAATGTAATGGAATTAAATGGAGAAGGATATGGAATGGAGAATGGAAAGTAATGTAGAATGGAATGGAATGGAGAATGGAATGGAATGGAATTGTGAATGGAAAGGAGAATGGAATGGAATGGAGAATGGAAAGGAATAGGGAATGGAATGGAATGGAGAATGGAAAGGAATAGGGAATGGAATGGAAAGGAGAATGGAATGGAATGGAATGGAGAATGGAAAGGAGAATGGAATGGAATGGAGAATGGAATGGAGGATAGAATGGAATATAATGTAGAATGGAGTGGAATGGAAAATGGAACGGAATGGAGAATGGAATGGAATGGAATGGAGAATGGAAAGGAGAATGGAATTGAATTGAATGGAGAATGGAATGGAATGGAGAATGGAATGGAGAATGGAATGGAGAATGGAAAGGAGAATGGAATGGAATTGAATGGAGAATGGAATGCAATGGAATGCATAATGGAATGGAGAATGGAAAGGAATGGAGAATGGAATGGAATGGAAAATGGAATGGAATTGAAAGGAGAATGGAATGGAATGGAGAATGGAAGGGATAATGGAATGGAATGAAGAATGGAATGGATGGAATGGAGAACGAATTGAAATGGAGAACACTCCATTCTCCCTTCCATTCTCCATTACATTTTCCATTCCGTTCCATTCTCCATTCCATTCTTCTCCATTATATTCTCCATTACATTCCATTATCCATTCCATTCCATTCCCCAGTCAATTCTCCATTCCATTCCATTCACTATTCCCCTCCATTCTCCATTCCATTCCATTCTCCATTCCATTCCATTCTCCATTCCATTCTCTATTGCATTCCATTTTCCATTCCATGCCATTCTCCATTCCGTGCCATTCTCTCTTCCATTCCGTTCTCCATTCCATTGCATTCTCCATTTCATTCTCCATTCTATTCCATTCTCCATTCCATGCCATTCTCCATTCCATGCCATTCTCCATTCCATTCCATTCTCCATTCCATTCTATACTTCATTCCTTTCTCTTCACCATTCCATTCTCCATTCCATTCCTTTCTCTGTTCCATTCTGCATTCCATTCCATTCCATTCTCCTTTCCTTCCATTCTCAGTTGCACACTCCTTTCCATTCCATTCTCCATTCCATTCACAAATCCATTCCACTCTCCATTCCATTCCATTCTCCATTCCATTCTCCACTGCATTCCAGTCTCAATTCCATTAAATTCTCCATTACGTTCTCCACTGCATTCCAGTATCAATTCCTTTGCATTCTCAAGTCTGTTCTATTCTCCATTACATTCCATTCTCCATGTCATTCCATTCTCCATTCCATTCTCCATTCCATTCCGTTCCCCATTCCATTCCATTCTCCATTCAATCTTCGTTCCTTTCCATTCTTCATTCTGTTCAGCAATGCATTAAATTCTTCATTCTATTCCATTCTCCATTCCCTCCTCCTTTCCATTCCATTCTCCATTCCATTCCATTCTCCATTCAATTCCTTTCTCCAATCCGTTCTCCATTCCATTCCATTCTCCATTCCATTCCATTCTCTAATCCGTTATCCATTGCATTCCATTATCCATTCCATTCCATTCTCCATTCCATTCTCCATTGCATTCTCCATTCGATTACATTCTCCAATCCATTCCAAAATCCGTTACATTCCATTCTCCATTCCATTCCATTCTCCAATCCATTCTCCATTCCCTTCCTTTCTCCTTTCCATTATATTCTCCATTCCATTCCATTTTCCTTTCCATTACATTATATTCTCCATTTCATTCCATTCTCCTTTACATTCCATACCATTCTCCATTCCATTCCCTTCTCCTTTCCATTCCATTCTCCAAACAATTCTCCATTCCGTTCCATTCTCCATTCCATTCAATTCTCCATTCCATTCTAAATTCCATTCCATTCTCCATTCCATTCCATTCTGCATTCCACTGGATTCTCCTTTCCATTGTCCATTCTATTCCATTCTCTATTCCTTTCTCCTTTCCATTCCATTCGTCATTCCATTCCGTACTCTTCTACATTCTATTGTCTATTCCATTCCATTCTCCTTTCCTTTCCCTTCTCCATTCCATTCCACTCTCCATTCTATTCCATTCTCCATTCCATTCTCCATTCAATTCCATTCCATTCCATTCTCCACTCCATTCTCCAGTCCGTTCTCCATTTCAATCCATTCTCCATTCCATTCCATTCCATTGTTCATTCCATTCCATTCTCCATTCCATTATATTCTCCTATCCATTCTCCATTCCATTCTTTTCTCCATTCCATTTTCCATTCCATTCCATTCTCCATTCCATTAAATTGCATTCTCCATTGCATTTTATTCTCTACTCCATTCAAGTCTCCATTCCATTCTCCTTTCCATTCATGCTGCCATTCTCCATTCCATTCCCCATTCCATTCTCCATTCCACTCAATTTCATTATCCATTCCATCTTCACTGCATTCTCCGTTCCATTCTCCTATCTATCCCATTCCATTCTCCATTCCATACCATTCTATATTCTACTCCATTCGATTCTCCATTCCATTCCATTCCATTCTCCATTCAATTCCATTTCATTCTCCATTGCATTCCATTCTTTATTCCATTGAAGCCTCCATTCCACTCTCCATTAAATTGCATTCTCTTCTCCATTATATTCCATTCTATCCTCTATTCCATTCTCCATTCCATTCCATTATTCCTTCCTTTCTCCATTCCATTTCATTCCCTTTTCAATAAAATTCCACTATCCATTTCATTCCATTCTCCATTCCTTTCCTTTCTGCATTCCATCCTGCATTTCATTCCATTCTCCATTCCATTCCATTCTCCATTCAAATCCAGTCCATTCTCCTTTCCATTCTCCATTGCATCCCATTCCATTCTCCATTTCATTCCATTCTCTATTCCATTCTCCATTGCATTCCGTTTTCCATTCCATAGAAATCTCCATTCCATTCTCGATTCATTTCGTTTCTCCATTCCATTCCATTCTCCAATAAATACCATTCTCCATTCCATTCTCCTTTCCATTCCATTCTCCATTCCACTCCATTCTCCACTCCATTCTCCATTCGATTCCACTTACTATTCCCTTCAATTCTCCATTCCATTCTTCTTTAAATTCCATTTACAATTCCCTTCCATTCTCAATTCCATGCGAATGTCTGAATTCAAGAATTGCAGACCCTTTGAATGGTAGAATCATTAAAATGTCCAAATTCTACATCTGTAGACAGCCTGAATTATCGAATCCTGACGTCTGAATTCCAGTATCCTACTATGTTTGTATTCGAGGGTCCTTGGAAGTCTGAGTTGTAGAATAATGTGATGTCTTAATTCTAGAATCCTTGTGTATCTGAATTCTAGCATCATTTGAGGTCTGAATTCTAGAATCGTGGGATATCTGAAATCTAGAATGCTAGGAATTCTGAATTCTGGAATCCTACAATGTCTGAATTCTAGAATCCTGGGATATCTAAATTCTAAAATCCATGGATGTGCAAATTCTAGAATTCTAGGGTGACTTAATTCTAGAATCCTAGGATGTCTGCATTATACAACACATTGATGTCTGAATTCTAGAATCCTGGAATGTCTAAATTCTAGAATCCGATTATGTCTGAATTCTACAATCCAGGGATGTCTGAATTTAAGAATCTTATTATTTGTGAATTCTAGAATCCTGGGATGTCTGAATTCTAGAATCCTGGGATGTCTGTATTATATAACACAATGTTCTCTGAATTCAAGAATCCTATGAGATTTTTATTCTAGAATCTGGGGATGTCTGAATTACATTATCCTAGGATGTATGTATTCTAAAATCCTAGAATGACTTAATTCTACAATCCTAGGAGGTTTGAATTCCAGAATCCTGGGATGTCTGAATTCAACAATCCAATTACGTCTGAATTCTAGAATAGATGGATGTCTGAATTTAAGAATCTTATAATGTTTGAATTCTTGAATCCTGGGATGTCTGAATTCTAGAATCCTGGGATATCTGTATTATATAATACAATGATTTCTGAATTCAGGAATCCTATGAGATTTTTATTCTAGAATATGGGGATGTCTGAATTACATTATCCTAGGATGTATGTATTCTAAAATCCTAGAATGCCTTAATTCCACAATCCTAGGAGGTTTGAATTCCAAAATCCTGGGATGTCTGAATTCTACAATCCAATTATGTCTAAATTCTAGAATAGATGGCTGTCTGAATTTAAGAATCTTGTAATGTGTGAATTCTTGAATCCTGGGATATCTGAATTCTAGAATCCTGGGATGTCTGTATTATAGAATACTATGATTCCTGAATTCTAGAATCCTATGAGATTAGTATTCTAGAATATGGGGATGTCTTAATTCCATTATCCAAGGATGTACGTATTCTGGAATCCTAGAATGCCTTAATTCTACAGTCCTAGGAGATTTTAATTCCAGAATTTTGGGATGTCTGAATTCTAGAACCATGTTATTTCTAAATCCTACAATCCTGGGAGGTCTGAATTCTAGAATCCTAGGATGCCTGTATGCTAGAATCCTAGGATATTTGAATTCTAGAATCATAGGAAGTTTGAATTCTAGAATCCAGGGATGCCTACATTCTAGAATTCCAGGTAGTCTGAATTCTAGAATCCTAGGATGTCTGAATTCTAGAATCCTAGGATGGCTGAATTCTAGAATCCTAGGAGGGTTGAATACTAGAAACATGGGAGGTGTGAATTGTAGAATCCTGGGATGTCTAAATTCAAGAATCCTAGGATGTCTGAATTCCAGAATCCTAGGATGTCTGAATTAAAGAATCCTAGGAGGTTTGAACACTAGAATCCTGGGAAGTCTGAATTCTAGAATCCTGAGATGTCTGAATTCAAGAATCCTAGGACGTTTGAATTCTAGAATACTAGGAGGATTGAATACTAGAATCCTGGGATGTCTGTAATTCTAGAATCCTGGTATATCTAAATTCAAGGATCCTAGGATGTCTGAATTCCAGAATCTTGATGTATCTAGATACAAGTATCCAAGGATGTCTGAATA
>CAUYLG010029707.1:0-22529 GCA_963573385.1 Cacajao melanocephalus | reverse complement strand
GGAGCTACAATCCTGAGCTGTTGTTAATCGGCCATCTTGGATCTCTCTCATGCAGAAGCTCTTTAGTTTAGTTAGATGCCATTTGTCTATTTTGGCTTTTGTTGCAATTGCTTTTGGTGTTTTAGTCATGAAGTCTTTGCCTATGCTTATTTCCTGAAAGGTATTATCTAGGTTTTCTTCTAGGGTTTTTATGGTTTTAGGTCTTATGTTTAAATATTTAATCCATCTTAATTTTTGTATAATGTGTAAGGAAGGGATCCAGTTTCAGCTTTCTGCATATAGTTAGCCAGTTTTCCCAACACCATTTATTAAATAGGGAATCCTTTTGCCATTGCTTGTTTTTGTCAGGTTTGTCAAAGATCAGATGGTTGTAAGTGTGTGGTGTTATTTCTGACGCCTCTGTTCTGTTCCATTAGTCTATACCTCTTTTGATACTAGTACTATGCTGTTTTGATTACTGTAGCCTTGTAGTATAGTTGAAGTCAGGTAGCATGATGCCTCCAGCTTTTTTTTTTTTTTTTTTTTTTTGAGGTGGGGGCTTAGAATTGTCTTAGTCATGCAGGCTGTTTTATGGTACCATATGACATTTAAGGTGGTTTTTTCCAATTGTGTGAAGAAAGTCAGTTGTAGCTTGATGGGGATAGCATTGAATCTATAAATTACTTTGGGCAGTATGGCCATTTTCATGGTGTTGATTGTTCCCAACCATGATTGCACTAATTTGCACTCCCAGCAAAACTGTAAAAGTGTTTGTATTTCTCCACATCCTCTCCAGCATCTGTTGTCTCCAGATTTTTTAATGATCGCCATTCTAACTGGTGTGAGATGGTATTACAATGTAGTTTTGATTTGTATTTCTCTAATGACCAGCGATGATGAGCATTTTTTCATATGTCTTAAGTGTTCTCTCCGTGCACACACATAACATAAAATGGTTACTATGTGAGGTAATGGATATGCTAATTATATTGATTACGGTAATCACTGTATACATTTATCAAAACATCACAATGTATACCTTAAATATATACAATATTTATTTGTGAATCATACTTCAACAAATCTGGAAAAAATAAAATAAAACAAATCTAAATGGCCACATGATGGTGCCATAACCTTGGTTAGTTAACATGTCTTTTCGGTGGAGCTTGGAAATTCCCTGTTCTATAGAAATGTTTCTACCTTGTCTTAGCTATTCTACTTAAAAAAGAAATCCATTAAGGATAAATGAATTTGCGTGTGTATGTTTTCAAAGTAATAGTCTATTTCTAACAATGTTCTCAAGTCAACTGCAGACTTTAGTTCACTGTCATTATTTTATACTTTTACTCGTAAAATTGGAGTTTTGTAAACCCATTTTGTGTAGCACATTCTCGAAATGGTGCAGAAGAGGGATACAATTCTATATTTATTTATCTAAGAATGAGACCAGTAGGATATCAATATAACAGCATTCTCTTTTTGGGAGGCATGGAGAAATTTTTCTATAGCACTTTTGGAAAATATAACAAGCTTCAATAAGAGATATTTATAAAGCAGTTGAACTAGACACCCAGATATGACATTTAACATGACTAGTTAGAGGTAGTTCTCTACCCTGTATATTCCTAATGAATCTTATGTATCCTAGGATCCTTAACTAGTCCTGAAAGTATGAATTAATGAAAATCCAAACCACATAGTCAAATTCTTTCATTTTTTTTTCCAAATTAACTTGCCAGTTACTGAATAAACAACATGGAGTGGAGAAATTAGAAAATATTGAGATGTAATTTTTAGTACCTTTTGGGACTCAGGTAGGGATCATTTATTCACTCAACAAACGTTCTCTGAGTGTTTACTATGGACTAAGAACTATGATTTTAAGATTGGCAGATTACCTTTAATGCCATAAATTATCACCTTCTAGAACTGTAAATGCCACAAGTACTCAAGCTGATGAGGATCACCAAGCATAAAAACTTATGTGGTATCAAAGTCTAGAATCATAACTCTCACCCAGTCTTAAGAAGCCTCTACCATGTTTTGGTTGCAAGGTGCCAGAAAACAGCAAAATTAGGAAACATATGTACCATTAAAGTGTTTCTAAGTGCCACCAAATATTAAGATATGACCAATGCCACTGACACCTAGGACAAGCTCTACCAGTTGCTAGACCAGAGGTCAGCACACTATATCTTGCAGGCATAATATCTGCTTTTAAAAGTGAAGTTTTGGCCAGGCATGGTGGCTTGTAATCCCAGCACTTTGGAAGGCTGAGGTGGGAGGATCACTTGAGGCCAGGAGTTTGACACTAGCCTGAATAACATGGGGAGATCCCATCTCTACAAAAATTAAAAAATTAGCCAGGCATGGTGGTGCACGCCAGTAGTCCCAGCTACTCTGGAGGCTGAGGCAAGAGGATCATTTAAGCCTGGGAGGTTGAGGCTGCAGTGAGCCATGACTGTGCCACTGCACTCCATAAGCCTGGGTGACAAAGTGAGACTCTGCCTAAACAAAATAATAGTTTTATTGGAACACAACCATGCCCATTCATTTACACATCATCTATTGCTGTTTTTGTGTTATAACAGCAGACTTAACTAATTGCAACAGAGACCTTTTTGCCTACAAAGCCTGAAATCTTTCCTATCTAGCTGCTTTAAAAAAAGTTTGCTGACACATGCTGTCGATTCTCAAATGCCACCCATTTATAAACACAAATGTCATTAATTCTTAGAACCAGATTTGCTCCACATAGTTTAAATCAAAACTACTACCATGCAACTAACACCCAGAACACAGCTGCTTCAATAAGTAGACAAGCAAAAAACCATCTTGGGAGAAGTGAGTAAGCACTGGAAAAAGCTGCCAAGAAAGTTTGTAGACTATATCTTTCATTCAGAATAAGATTATAGAATATAGATCATAGGTTTCTCACATGAAAATTTCCATGTTAATTCTCAATTAAATTCTCATGTTGTTACTGACCATAATTTTCACTTTTCTTAGGAATATTGTTTCTAAACAAGAAGAAACAAAAAGAAGAAAGTTATATATATATTGTACTTTGGGCTCTGGGGTACATGTGCACATCCTGCATCCTGCAGGATTGTTGCATAGGTACATATATGCCATGGTGGTTTGCTATCTCTATCCCCCCACTCCCCCCACCCTGTCACCTACTTCAGGCATTTCTCCTGGTATTATCCCTTCCCATCCTCCCCCCACCACTCCCACTGTCCCTCTCCTCCCCTCCCTCCCCTCCCCCCAACCCCGCACCTAGCCCAGTGAGTGTCGTTCTCTTCCCTGTGCCCAAGCGTTCTCATTGTTCATCACTTGCCTGAGTGAAAACGTGGTGTTTGGTTTTCTGTTCTCGTGTCAGTTTGCAAAGAATGATGGTTTCTAGATTCATCCATATTTCTACAAAGGACACGAACTCGTTGTTTTTTATGGCTGCATAGTATTCCATGGTATATATGTGCCACATTTTCCCTGTCCAGTCTATCATCAATGGTATTTGGGTTGGTTCCAGGTCTTTGCTACCATAAGCAGTGCTGCAATGCACACACGTGTGCATGTGTCTTTATAATAGAGCGATTTATAATCCTTTGGGTATATACCCAGTAATGGGATTGCTGGGTCAAATGGAATTTCTATTTCTAGGTCCTTGAGGAATCCCCACACTGTCTTCCATAATGGTTGAACTAATTTACACTTGAAAGTAATATTTTTAACATATATGAATTCTTCTTGGATATTAGTTCTCAGTTTTGGAAGTGCTGATTTCATTAACCTTGAAATATTGGAGTTTGTATAAAAGGTTATGAATATAAATGAACTCAATGTTAAAACCTGTCAACATCTACTTTAAATAGCAAAGTAAATACTGTTAGAAATAAAAGGCTGTTGTGGCAAGCTTGGTGACTAGGATGATGTGAGTGCTGGAAGGCACAAAGATTATACTGTATAGTGCTCATCTGATACTTGCTTAATTTTTAAAAGGCAAAGAAAAAATTTCATGTCTGGCTTTGCGTAGCAAGGTGAGAGCTGGATCAGTGGGTCCTCAGATACAGAAAGAACAGATTGGCTGATATCTAAGACTTAGACGTCAGTCTGAAAACAAAATGTTCTTGAGAGTAAGCAAGAAATCTAAACTATTTATATGTTAAATATTCCACAAGATTCTTGGCTACCATCAAAGATAAACAACAAAAGACCTGAATTAGAATCCAAATGCTATTCAGCTGACTGTGCGACATTAGGCAAGACACTTAACTAATCTGAATCTGGGTTCTTCATGAATAAACTGAAGCTCATCATCACCATTATCATTACCTTCATTATCACCGCTAACATCATCATTATCATCATCATGATATAACCTTCACTAGGATTTGGAAGTTGTTTATTATACGTCACCGTTACATAGATCATCTCTTTTAATCTTAACATAAAACATATATTATTGTCCTTATTTGACAGATGAGGAAATCAAAGCTTAAAGTAGAAGTAACACTCTGAAGGTAACACAAGAGTCAATGACAGAGTTGGATGCTCCATGACCCAGTCTTTTAACCCCGTGCTAATGAAAACTCTTTTCCGGTATGTCCATAAATTACTGGTGGCTTTTTTTTTTTTTTTTTTTTTTTGGTGAGACAGAGTCTTGCTCTGTTGCCCAGGCTGGAGTGCAATGGCATGAACTCTGCTCACCACAACCTCTGCTTCCTGGGTTCAAGCGATTCTCCTGCCTCAGCCTCCAGAGTTGCTGGGATTATAGGCATATGCCACCATATCTGGCTAATTCTGGTGACTTTTTATAAAAAAAATATTTTGTTTTCTCCTGTGTTTTTCTGCATATTCCAAATTTTCTCCAATGATAGCATACATTATTTTCTCTTTTTTCAATTTTTATTTATTTGACACATCATAATAGTACATATGTATAGGGTAGATAGTGAGTTTTAATACATATCAGGTATAGCAATAAAATCAGGGTAACTAGCATAATTATCACTTCAAACATTAAAATTTTTTTTTATGTTGAGAACATTCAAAATCCATTCTTCTAGCTATTTGAAAATATGCAATAAATTATTGTTAACGCTAGTCAACCTATAATGCCATAGAATAGTAGGTCTTTCTCCTTCTATCAAGCTCATTACCAGTGGCTTTCATGTAATTTTTTTGAAAGAAGTTTCCAAAGCATATTAAAAATCAAAAAGTATTACTGTCCTTTTATCTGGTAATCTCACTTCTGGGAATACTGTTAGGAAATACTCATATAAAAGTAAAGTAAAAAAGACATTCACTGCAGTATTTATGGTAAACAACTGGAAACTTCTTAAATGTCAAACAAATGAGAAAAGATTAAGTAAATAATGATATATCACACAGTATCTTAAATATTTACCATGAGGTCTATTTGGTAGTAAAGTATAATACATGGATCAATTATGCAAAAAACTGGAATATACAATTATATTCCTATTATGATACCAATTCTGTAGAATTTTGCATAAATATGAAAAAGGCAAGTGGGAATATAAAGAAAAATGTTAAATATTGTTTCTTGAGGTGGCGATATTTCCAGTGAATTTCTCATTTATTATTGCCATTATAATCTGCACAGGTAATGAGCAAATTTGAAATATAACATAGATACCTGTCCTATGTACCTCACAGGATAATTGTGAAGATCAGTCAAGAAGAAGAGTAAATGGTATAAACTTGACAAACTGTAAGACAATTGAAATACCATAAAAAACACCAGGCTGGTCTGGTTAGGAGGAGAAATCTTGTATTCAGACTGAACAAAATCCTGGGATCCCAGGACAAGTAGGTTTGGTTGCTCCTCTCATCCACCCTTGTGATCTGGGCCAGAGATCTGGGCCAGAGATCTGGCCCAAGGGCAAACTCCTGTCCACACTCTGTTTTTGTATGATCTATAAGCTGGAAATTACTTTTTAGATTTTAAGCGGTTCAATGAAAAAAAATAAGAGATTTCATGACCCATGAAAATTATATGAAATTCAATTTTCAGTGTGCATAAATAAAGGTTTTTTTTGAACAGAGTAGCACCGATTTACTTACTTATCCATGGATGCTGCATGCTATGGCTGCAAAGCTGAGTGCTTGCCATGACTCCGTATTGCCCACAAGGCTTAAAACACTGGCTATCCTGGCCCTTTACTAAAACAACTTTCTGACTCTTAATCTAGGCAACTTCAGTTCTTCACATCTTGTCTTGGCCTCATGAGAACTTTATTCTAGAGATTTTTTTTCCCAGTTGCACTTAAGTGGTTAGAAATACTGCCTTTTCCTAGTAATTGGGCTTTAAAAAATGTTTTCAAAACATTCCAGAACATTGTAAACAGGTTTACAATGCAATGTTTGCGAACTCACAAATATATGTTCTGGTAAGTGTTCAGTGGGAGAGACAGAGGACCTTCTTGGGCATCAAGATCTGCTCAAAGTTTGACCCGTCTGGGCCTCTGTTTCCTCATTTATCATAATGAAGAAAACTGGTTGATTTCTGAGGCCCCAGTCGACATTTCTACAATGGCTTGTGTTATTTTAAAGGTTGGTGGTTCCTTGTGGCTATTATATGAGTGCTTTTGCTTCTTTGATGATCTGCCTGTCTCTGGGACAGTTAACCAATCAAGTTTAAGGCCGGTGATTAAAAACTTAAATGCTTGCAGGGACTAGACAGATGAAATAAATGAGAGAACCCACCCGAGTTAATAAAGAGTCTGTGGTAAGCATTGAGGTGTGCTTCCGAGTACAGCAGGTCCTGGAATAACATTGTTTTCTTCAGTACCATTGTATTATAATGCCGATGAGAAAAAAAAAATTGATTCTGGGCTGGGACCACTGTCTTCATGATTTTGTATTCTCCTCATGTCTGCATGGATTTTCTCCAGATGCCCTGGTTTCCTCCCACATCCCAAAGATGTTAGGTTCATTGGCATACATGAATTGTCCGCGTTTGAGCGAGTATGGACGTGTGTGGGAGTGCGTCCTGTGATGGAATGGCGTCCTGTCCAGGGAGGGTTTGTTCTCGGACCAAACTGAGGACCACGCTGCTGTTTCTTGTAGCCCAAAAACGAGATGCAGAGGAACTGGGGAGGAAGAGTGTTTTTATTTATGTAACCGGTTACAGGGAGAAGGCCTGGAAATTATTGCCGGAACAATCCAAAATTACAAAGTTTTCCAGAGCTTATTTAACTTCTAAGCTACATGTCTACGTGGAAGTGTGCATTCATCTAAAGACGTAAATGATTAACTTTTTTTACTCTGTAAGTAGGGTCTGAGTCCTGAAGACTTTCTTCTGAAGCCTCAGTAAATTTACTTAATCTAAATGGGTCCAGGTGTGGGGGTGATTACCCTTCTCTGGTCTCCTGGTAAATCGTGGAGGTTTGGGGAGTTCCTTTAGACCTGCAATAAACTTGCTTATGATGGCCTGGGGAGTTTGTTCAGACCTCCCAATAAAACTTGTTTAATCCTAAATGGGTCCTGTTAATGCCTTCATTATTTTATCATGCTTTAAGACCCAGGAAAGGCCTAGGCAAAACTCTTGGTGGGCTTTTGTTACATTCCAGCCTTTGTGTAAGGGCACTGGCACAATCAGCTTTTAATGTTTAACCTAGCTACTCAGTCAGTGCGGGGACAGTTGTAATGAAGGCCTGTGTTAGTGAGACCTGGACTGCCAGGGGTTCCCACCTTGTGACCCAGCTGCTAGAATGACCCTCAACTGGAATGACTGGGTAAATAGTTATCTTACTTATTTTTGTTACTTTTTCTGATTTGTATGTATAGCTCACATTTATTTCAATGTTTAATATTAGAAGTACTTTCGCCTTTATTTAGATGTTTGATGATGTTTTTGTGACCAGAAATGTGCCATAGGAACTTAACTTTTGTTTATGTCAATTAGCCTATTATAAAACTGGTTTTCTTATATAACTACTGAACCGGTTTTAACTGGCTCTACTCTATTGATAAAAGGATATTAAATTATTTTACAGGCACAGAATGAAGAAAAAGCAAGTCATACAGCAGAAGTATGCACAGAAAAGATTTCAACCTCAAATAAAATCTGGCACTCAAGTTTCACTCCCCTCATGGAACAAATGTATCAAGACTTGGTCAGAACTGAAGGCCAGAACACTTTCAAAAGTGAAGGGGTACAAGCTCAGGAATGGTAGGTGTTAGGATCCCTTACTATACTTTACCGTATATGGTCTTTTTAAAAGTTCTTTCGATCAAAACCTACCCGCCAGCACTTTCGCATACCAGCCTGCTCTCTCTAACCCAGAAAACTAGCCCCAGACTCCAGATGTCTGTTTTACCTCTAGTACTGTCTCCTGTCTCCTTGCCAGTCAACCTCACAATAAAGCTTTTTTAAAAAAAGAGAACAACAAAAAACTGGTGTCATAGTATTTGTGTCTATGTTAATCAGGAAGTGAGCACATTGCTCAGCAACAGTTATACACCATCTCATTTAAAGCTTCAGTTTTCAAGAACCTATAAATGATGTTAGGTGATACTATACTTGGCCTATCTGAAGGGAGCAGCTATAACTCAGCTCTAGCTGACTATTATTAATATGTGTTGCTAGATCTTTCACATTTTCAAGAGATGGATTTTGATGTGAAATCGAATATATAAATGCAGGCAACTAATTCAAAAAAAAAAAAACAAAACTGCATAGCCCTTCTTCCCCAATTCCTGAATGCAGAATGGGTCTCTGAGTTACCATTTTAAGAACTCTTACCTCTATGTGTAGGGAAATTTTTACATAACTTTCCAATGCAGCTGGACAACAAAGTTTCAGGGGATCCTTGGCCATCTGAAAATCCTATCTTCAGAGCATAACACTAAGCTGAGGTGGCAGAACATGTGTTTCCAAATGAACTTGGGTCTTGTGTTCACTGAGGACTTGCAAGATTTAAAAAAGCTTTCAGTATTGTAACTCTGATTTTCAATAATGGTACTTTTACAACTTTATAAACAAGTACCCACTCTCCACATTCACTTGGAAGCTGATCTTTTCTGTTTGGCTTCATATTGTTAGCTAGAACAGATTATTTAGCTCAATTAGAATGGGAGTAAAGAGCCTGGGCTTGCCGTATAAATAACTTCTGAACACACTATCTTTTCCTTTCTTCTTTTTTCTGGGTTAGGAGGACATGTGATATATTTGTTTATTCTACAGATATTTATCAAGTGCCTACTAAGTGTAGGAACTGCTCCAGGTGCTGGGACGTAATAAACTAAAGAGAGTCTTGCTCTCATAAAACATTCTAGAGGGGAAGACAGACAATTGACAAATACGTATCATATTAGGCAGTGATAAGTGCTAGGAAGGAGAATGAAACCAATGAAATGTGAGGAGATAGAGAGTGATGGGGTGTATTATTTTAGATGGCATGCTCGTGGAGCGCCTCCCTGAGGAGGTGACATTTCCGCAGAGATCCAAATGAGGTGAGTAAGCCATTAGAATGTTTCTAGGCAAAGAGAACAGCACATAAAAACACTCTTGGGCAAGTTTCTTGGTGTGTTTGAGAAATGTCAAGGGGGCCAGTGTAGATGGAGCTGCTGTCAGCCAAGGGAAGAGTAACAGGAAATAAGACCCATCAGGTAGCCAACCACCATATCCTGTAGGGTTTTACAAACATGGTGAAGACTTTTATTTTAAGAATGTAGGAAAGCCATTAGAGGGGTGACATCATCTGATCACCTTTTAAGAAGCTCACCGTGGCTGCTGTAGGCACAGCGGTTTCCAGCAGGGGCACCTGTTACGAGGCCATTGCAGTGATCCAGGTAGATGAATGATGCACTAGGCTGGTAGCAGTGGATATGCTGAGAAGCAGTTGGATTTGAATAATATTTTCAGTCGGTAGAAGTCACTTTTGTTCATTGTTTAAGATAATTCAAAGGCTGTCTTCTCTGGGAGATATTTCCTGAACTCTTCCTCCATGCTAGGTTGAGTTTCTTTCTCCTGTGATCCCTAAGCAGCCTATGTTTACTTCTTTTTGACATATTACATTTTATTAAGTGCTTTATTATGTATCTGCTGTATCTGTCTGGATGTAAATTCCATTTTTCGGCCCAGGACCATGCCTTATTTCTTCCTAGTGCCTCGCACTGTACTTGCACATAATTGGTGTTGAATGAATGATTGTTTAATAGGCGTATAATCAAAAATATGAATAGAAAATATGATTGGGAAGAAGAAAATGGATAAGGAGATAAGCTGAATCTAGTGTCACATCATCGGTGGTTTTAATTTTGGTGGAATGCTTTTCTCTGGATTTGTTTGGTAATCAGTCTTATCCTTGTGGTGTTCTTGTATCTCTATCAAACAGATTGAAAAATTCCCTTCAAGTAAATGGATCTGAAGACAAATTCTGTGTCCAGGAGTCATAGAAGTTAATATAACACATTAATGAATATGTAACTTCTGAAATTTCATAAAAACTACTTTTAAATTTTCTCTGCCTTTGAGAGTAGCTAGTAATTTGAAGTTTGTTGACGGTCGAGGGGTAATTATAGACATGCCATTTATCTCTCAGCTCCTCTGAAACGGAAGCATTTAAATAATATGTTATATGTTTATACAGTCTCATATCCCATGTGTCAAATTTTCTTTTAATTTGAATATAAAATATAGAAGATAAAAGTGTCAAAATGACCTTACCGGAGAAATCCTTTTTTTGTTGTTCATTTTGATGTGGTAATGCCCTAAAAGGTATAAAATGAACGTGCTTTTAAAGTGCAAAAGGAGGAATGGGATGAGCAGATTTGAGCCAAGGAGCAAGCTACCAGAGGCCAAATTATTCTCCTAGCTTTATTATTGGCTGACTTTGTGGATTTGACCAGGGAACAAGGAGTAAAATAAAAGCAAGCACCATCATTCATTCATTCATTCATTCATTCACTCAATCCATAAATTAACAAACAACTGCCAAGGAATGATATTTGCCTCAGGCATACTCAGTACCAAGGTGGGGGGATTCCATCATCTAGAGATTGTGCTCCATTGCAGGTAACAGAAAACCCAAGAAGAGGCTATTTTTCTCATACAATGAGAAGCCCAGAGATAGGCAATCTAGAGGAGTAATTGTTGCTTCATGAAAGCTCCTTCTGGCTCTGTTCTGCGGCCCCTTAGAGTATAGCTTTCATTTTCATGATTACGAGATGTCTGTTTTACCTTTAGTGCTGTGTCTGCATTCCAGACATTTTCAATGTATCTTCTACTAAGCACAGTGCCTAGCTCATAAGAGGTACTCAAATATTTATTGAATACATGAATACATGGTGATTCAGTGAAAAAAAACTGAAGTTGTACAAAAGTGAAAGCTCAGTGTTCCAAATTATTTAATAGCCCGTCATCATCAGATGACCCGAGCAATTTATTTTTGCATAGTTGCAGGCTGTGTTCTCCAGAAGGATAGAGTAGACCCTGAGATGTAGTCTGGGGTTCAAGATGTTTATTAAAGATCAGTATCTGTACGAGGAAAAGAGTTGGAAGCAATATCAACTAGAGGAAAAAGCTAACATGCAGTGCAAGCCCAATGAAGTCTCTGTGGGTAGCTCTAGAACAAGCATTGCCTGTTAGACTGGTCTTATATTGGGTTGAAATGACCCAGTTTCCATATCCCTACTCTCTCCTATCCCCTGTCACTCTGCTTAGTCACCTGATGCAGGCTGCTCTGGGAAGAATGTGAACTTGAGTGAGGTGGCTCTCTGCGCCTAAGACTATGAAGAAGCTGACAGTAGGAGGCTTCCTGGTGACTGCACTCCCCACTGCTGGGCAAGAAGTCCTTTCTTGAAGTGATCTGAGCGGCAAATCTCTATATCTGCTATAGTATGATATTTCACTTTACTTGTGATGACACAAAAATGAAATGACAAGATCCAGGAAACAAAAGGAAAGAAGAAAGAGGGAGGAGGCATAATGAGAGCAAAAAGCTCAGCTCAAGGAAAGAAAGTGTCTTAGTCAGCTTGGGCTGTTATAACAAAACACTACAGACTGGGTGACTTAAACAACCGCATTTATTTCTCACAGTTCTGCAGGCTGAGAAGGCCAAGATCAAGATGCCCACTGATGTGGTTCTTGGGGAAGGCCCTTTTCCTGACTTGCAGACAGCAACTTTCTTGCTGTATTCTCACCTGATGGAGAGAGGATTCCTTCCTTTTCTTGAGGAATAGCACTTATTCACAAGCTTCTTTCATTCTGTCCTTTTTGAATGTTTAATCTCAGCTGGCCGTGTTTCTGCTGATATAATCCCGTTTCTTTTCTGGCTTCTGTTGAGATCGCCGATTAGGTCTGTGGTTCACACTCACACAAATCTCCTTATCAAGTGAGTGGTTAGACACACGCTTGGTATTTTCTTCTGAACATGCTTTCTCTCTCTCTCTCTTTTTTTTTTTTTTTTTTTTTTTTGTGTGTGTGCGTGTGTGTGTGTGGTATAGATGGGGTGGGAATTTTCCAAATCTTTAAGTCCTTGTTCCCTTTTGCTTAATAATTTTGTCTCTACACCATCTCTCATTTTTTGCGTTACACTCTGAGCAGTCAGGAGGGACCAATCCAGTTCTTCAACCCTTTGCTTAGAATATCAGGTAAATATCCAGTGTCATCACTTGCAAGTTCTACCTTTCAAAAAACACTAGAATAAGAACAGAATTCGGAATAATTTTCTGCCACTTTATAACAAGTATTGCCTTTTAAAAAAATTGTTCAGTAACATGTTCCTCATTTCTGTCTGAAACCTTATCAGAATGGCCTTTACTATCAATATTTCTGCCAACATTCTCCGAGAAGATGGAGGGTTTTTCTTCCGCTCTCCTCTTTTCTTTCTGAGCTCTCTGCCAACATTCTCCGAGAAGATGGAGGGTTTTTCTTCCACTCTCCTCTTTTCTTTCTGAGCTCTCACTAGCATTCCACTGAGTAGTACCTTAACAGTGATTTTGAATTGTTCTGGTATGCATCTCAAAACTCTTCTAGCCTCTATCCATTATTCAGTTCCAAAGCTGCTTCTACTTTTTTAGATGTTTGTTACAGCAGGACACCACTTCTAGGTACCAATTTCTGTCTTAGCTCTGGGTTCTATAAAAAATACCATAGACTTGGTGGCCTAAACAACAAAATATTATATATGTATGTATTTCATATGTATGTTATATATACATTACATATAGTATGTAATATATATTACATATATGTTGTATATAATATAGTCTATTATATATATCTGTCTAGTCTATACACACATACACACACACACACACACACACACACACACACACTCAGTTTCTGTTCTTGGTGAGAGCCCTCTGCCTGGCTTGCAGACAGCCACCTGTATCCTGATACTGCTGCTTGTAGTTGTAGCCTCATATGGTGGATACGAAAGGACCTCTTTTTAAAAGGGCACTAATTCCATCCTGGGGGTTCCGTTCTTGTGAACTCATCTAAAACTAATTTTCTCCCAAGGACCTCACCTCCTAATAGCATCACATTGGAAGTTAGGGCTTCAGTGTATAAATTTTGAGGGGACATAAAAGCCCCTGTTTCAGTCCATAACAGAAAACGATGGCTATCGATGTTGGAACTCAGCATTGACTTCGCCCATATAAACGCAACATCGTTAATGAATGATTTTCAATGAACAGAAGGCTGTACTTGGGCAGAGTTGTTTAACAGCAGGTAGTACTATTTAAAACTGATTTGACTGGAAGGAAAAGGTTTGTAAATGGGAATTCTAATGCAAGTTGCTGACTGGGCTCTGAGTACGGAATCTAAGCGTGGCAATCCCAAATAGAGCCCCACCTTGTGGTTAGTAGAGGGAGCTGCTCATCTCAGGAGATGAGTGGTTTGCTTCCTGTTCCTTAATAATGTGGGCTGCAGTAGATGCTTTCTTGATTTTCAAAAGCATATATTTTTGAATTTTATCATTATATCAATCATCTGCACATGGATACATAGCTGATAAGCAGTGCTTGCTTTTTATGACCCTTTAGCTTTACCATTTGTTTCCCATATGCCCTCTTAAAATGTCCCTGCTTACACAGTCCCCTCACCTGTATGTGATTTCTGGTCATTTTTTTCACTCTCAGATGACTGCAACTAATCAATTACTGAGCTGAATCTGGCTTAGGAGTATTTGCCTTTCAATAATGAAAACTTCTTGATAAGGTAAATGCCTTTAGGACACTAGGGAGTGTCTCAATAATAGTGTGTGCTGGACATTTTGGCATAAGGTGGAAGAAATGTTTTGGACAGAAAGAAAAGCAGGAAGAGAGGTGCCAGACTTATTTAAATCTAACTCAATCTATACTATCTTTATAGGAAATTAAAAAATATAATACAATTTTATTAATTATAAGCATAGTCTATTTTTTGTTTCCTTTGAATATTGCAACTAACATATTTTCTCTTTTGCCAATAAAGGAAAACAAAAATATTTCACTCCAAAATATATTTCAGTGACATATTTCAAGAGGGCTATTCAGAGGGCCTACAGACAGGAATAGCCCAGAAAAGCTGCGTTTCGTGGAGGAAATTTGCATTTGTAGAGAAAAATCCACATTAGTGAAATAAATACCCAGGCTTTCTCTGAGGCCCTCCCCCTTATCCAGATCTAGAAAAGATGTACTCAACCACTAACTACCATCTGTTTTTTTCTGAGAGCTACTATCTGTGAGGTTTCATGCACATAACAAGCCCACATTTGCCCTATGCCTTTCTTTCTCCCTCCTATAACCTTCTTGCCACATTCTAAGCCCATGTGTTTTCTATAACCTTAAGATGGTATACAGGTGTTAACCTTCTGGCCCTTTCTTTGAGTTTTCACATTCTGTATTACCTCCATCCACACGTGTGTGCAATAATACATTTTGTTTGGCTTTTCTCCTACTAATGGGCTGTTTGATTTTCAGTGAACCTTCAGAGGGTGTAGGGGAAGTTTCCTTTTGGCTTCTGCAGTTTCATTTGGCTTTTTCTCCTACTAATGGGCCATTTGATTATCCGTGAACCTTCAGAGGGTGTAGGAGAAGTTTCCCTTTGGCTTCTGCAGTTTCGTTGTGTTGAGCAGGATAACCCAAACCACTCTGCTCCTCTGGATGCCACATCAAGGGAACCCAGGACCTGACACACCAGCCATAAGGTAAGAATATCTTCCCAGTCATCTGGTGTCTTCCCAGTCATCCCAGGTGGTCTGTCACAAATCCTGTTGAAAGGTTGGTAAAAAATCGCTGATTTTCTCTTTTTCCTTTTCCAAATTAAGATTACTGGGAGAAAAGCATTTATAGTAGTCTTAGGTGAAGCAACTCTGGTTTGTTTTTTAGTATAAATATCAATATATTTGATCCTTTTGCTATTAAAAGTAATGGCAAAAACTGCAATTACTCTTGCACCAACCTAATATCTCAAACTTCTGAAAGTTTAAGTGACTCTAGGATACATTCTTGCATTTGCTATGCCTCTCCTTTTGCCACCTTCAGTCTCCCAGCTAGTTTTCTTAAGTCATTGATACGTTCTCCTTCAAGACCATGATTCCTCCATTTGGTGGTCACTGGATGAAAAATTGCAGAAGGAAAATAAGAGAATTTCGATGACCACATAAATAGATCTAAAAGATACTGATAGTGACTCTGAGATCCCTTGAGGAACGAAGCCAAGGTACCAGTGACTGCTTTTTGCCCTGGCACCCCCCCTTTCTCATGGAGTCCTAAGAGTTATGAATTGATTTGACCCTATTTGTTAATGGACATTGCCCTGAAATCAATGATCCAGTTAAGAAATTGAAACTAATTTTAAAAGCCACCTAGTCAGCTAAATCTGTTTCCAAAGTACAGTTTTATGGCATTTCACTGGCTATTTAAAAACGCTATGTGGCCAGGCATGGTGGCTCACACCCGTAATCCCAGCACTTTGGGAGGCTGAGGTGGGCGGATCACGAGGTCAGAATTGAGACCACCTGGCCAACATAGCAAAAACCTGTCTCTAATAAAGATACAAAAATTAGCCGGACGTGGTGGTGGGCACCTGTAATCCCAGCTACTCGGGAGGCTGAGGCAGGAGAATCACTTGAACCTGGGAGGCAGAAGTTGCAATGAGCTGAGATTGTGCCGTTGCACTCCAGCCTAGGTGACAAGAGCCAGACTCCATCTCAAAAAACCACTGTTTGTGGAAGAAGTTTATAAAGAAAATCTCCATTTGCAAGGACACCTTCCTCTTTGCATCTAAACCATAAGAAACTTTTACAATGAGAAAGGCATTGACTTAAAAGTTTACATAAAAATCCTTACTTTTATTTAAGATACTTTTCCTGGCTGCCTTACTTTTTCTTATCTGTGCATTTACCTAAGCCCCTCTTTGTCTTGGCAGGTAATTATGTTTAGATCTATGTTTTGTGTCTTTGTGATATAAATTTTCTACCTTATTTTACCTAAGAGTCATTCCTTTAGAAGTACAAATTTGGGGTTACCTAATTATTTTCTTTGGGCAGTAAAATGAATTATCAGAAAATTAATGGTCTGAATTGGGGAAAGTAAAACTATTTGGAAGCCTGCAAATAAAGAACCTTAATGAAAGCTATAAGATCTACTTCTGTCTTTGTGTCTGTGTATACGTCAGTGTGTATTACATGTATGTGATATTGCTATGTAATCTGAGCTAAGCTTTGGAAAGTAAAACTGTTGGTAAAATAAAATAGGAAAGTCTTCAGAATTGTCAGTAGTAAATACAGTTCAGACATTTTTGTCTGCATCTACTTTCAGATAGGTATATGCTGTCTCTGCTACATGTTTTAACATCATACAACTGCTGCTTTTATAGTATTTTTTAAACTGGCTTGATTTGCCTATAAGCTAAAGAAATTAGGGCTGGCTTTTGAGCTCCCCTGAAGCTTTGCACACATTTTACTGTGAACTTTTGTTTTTGGTTTTTGGTTTCTGCATTCTGGGGTCTGGGTAGGTGGCCATAAGAAGGCCTAGGGACATATGTGTGCCTGTGGCACCTAGGCTACCAGCTACCATCTTCACAGCTCTGTCCTTTGTCCTGGGCTGGTATATGAATCCAGGACCCATATAGGTGTTACCCTTCATGCCATCTTTGGTGCCACATGGTATATGGGACTCAGGACAACTGGTGAAGTCATGGGGAAGGGTGGTATTTGTGTTATAGTTTCAAAATTCTTTTTAGTAATTTCAAATCTTAAAGTCAGGTAGTATTAGTCCATTTTCATGCTGCTGATAAAGACATACCTGAGACTGGGTGATTTATACAGGAAGAAGGGCTTAATGAACTTACAGTTCCATGTGGCCACAGAGGCCTCACAATCATGGTAGAAGGGAAAGAGGAGCAAGTCACATCTTACATGGATGGCAACAGGCAAAGAGAGCAAGCTTGTGCAGGGGAACTCATCTTTTTCAACCATCAGATCTCATGAGACTTATTCACTAGCATGAGAACAGCACAGGAAATACTTATCCCCGTGATTCTATTACCTCTCATTGGGTCCCTCCCACAACACATGGGAATTCAAGATGAGATTTGAATGGGGACACAGCCAAATCATATCATGTTAAATTAGGTAATAGATAATAATAAAATATCTAAGTCATTTCTAAATAAGTTAAAATATGGAAACAATTATTAAACATAAGTTTATTTACTTTCACATCTTATTTTTATATGGTGTAGAAATACTAAATATAATTAGAGCTGTAAATAAACAAAAAATTGAGAAAATATATCTTCCTAAAAAATTATAAAATGGATTTCATCTATAAATACTGATATAAAACAGTCCAAAATTACTCATTTCCTAGGTTTCCCTAGAAATTAGCATTATTGAGTTAAGAGTAAATATATATGATTATACATATGAGAATATATATGATTAAAACTACTGAAATAAGAAATAATTTTATATGCAAAGCATACAAGAAAAGGTATGTTTTTGGTGAGGAAAGTTATAAAGGCATGAGGATTGTGTTTGTTGAGAATGAAATAATTTTGTCTAGTTTACAAGTTATTTAAAGATTGTTTAAAGATTTACAGGTTATATATAGATTGTTTCAAAATAAAGAAAAACATGACATTGATAAAACTAAATATCACTTTCTGACAGGCCCAGGAACTTCAAGATATTTTGAGGTCTTCAGCTAAAGAGGAGTTCACCTCTTTCTTCCCTCCCCTCCCCTCCTCTCTCCTCCCCTCCTCTCTTCTTTTCTTTTTTCTCTCTCCTCCCTCCCTCCCTCCTTTCTTTTTCTCTCTCTCTTTCTTTCTCTTTCTTTCTTTCCTTCCTTCCTTTTTTGAATCAGGGTCTTGCTCTGTTATTCAAGCTGGAATGCAGTGGTATAATCACGATTCACTGAAGCCTTGGTTTCTATGCTCAAGTGATCCTACCACTTCAACCTTCTGAGGAGCTAGGACTACAGGTGTGTGTCACCACACCTGGCTATTTAAATTTTTTTTTTTTGTAGAGACAGGGTCTTGCTATGTTGTCCAGACTGAGTTCACCCATTTCATAAAGGTATTACAGACACAGTATTTGGTTTGCTTATAAACTTCAAGAGATTTTTAAAAGTTAAATCTGAAATTCCATATTAAAAAATTCCAGCAAAGCCAACTTTAAAAGAGCCTATATAGCAATCACTATTCTTTTTACACTTTATGCAAACAGGTCAAGTGTAGTAAGACTAAACTTATTTTGTACATAAATTGGTCTTACTATGATTTCTCCTTGTTAGAAGTGGGATACTAGAGAGAGAAAATTTAGGTTTCAGAAGGAAACCTATACTACATCTGTTATTAGGTTCTGGCTCTTTTTTTTTTTTTTTTGGTTGTTATTATTTACCTGCAATCTTAACTAAATCCTAAATTTCTAGTTGCCTCAAATATATGACTGACTCTGCAGCTTTACATTTCTAATTTTTCTTACTCTCTTCTGACTTAGAAATTAAAACTGCTTTCCTTAAAGCTCTACAAATGGAAACTAGGCAATTTGATAAAAACTTCAGAAGAAATCACTACAAGCTATCTATCTGTGTCTATCTGTCTTTTTTTTTTTTTTTTTGAGATGGAGCTTTGCTCTTGTTGCCCAAGCTGGAGTGCAATGGCATGATCTCAGCTCACTGCAACCTCCGCCTCCTGGGTTCACGTGATTCTCTTGCTTCCACCTCCCTAGTAGCTAGGATTATAGGCATGTGCCACCACACCCAGCCAATTTTGTATTTTCAGGAGAGACAGGGTTTCTCCATGTGTTCAGGCTGGTCTCCCGACCTCAGGTGATCCTCCCATCTCAGCCTCTCAAAGTGCTGGGATTACAGGCATGAGCCACAGCATCTATCTATCTATCTATCTATCTATCTATCTATCTATCATCTATCTATCTATCTTCAGATCATGCCTGTTGATATATGGACTACTCAGAAGGTTCACTAGAACATATGAACTACAATCTACAAAAATCTGTCAGATTGCCATACCTGCCCAATCCAACTGAAGGTGTTTTAGAGACTCGAGAAAAACTACTTTATAGACCACTCTAGATGTTAACCTTAGTGTTTCCTTTGTTTCCATAGACATGCCTCTTACTAAATATCTGTTTGCCTGCATCGTATATAGATGCTTGGCTTTGAGGTCCTATCTGCAATGCTGCCTCCTGGAATGGGGCACAGCTATTTAACTGAACCAACTTAAAAGAGACTGATTCAAGAAGATATCGGCTGCTTGGTCTAGGGTGTGCTTTTCCCATTCCCCTTTGCCCATTTCTTATCTCACAACCTCTGATCCAAATCTCTTCTTAGCTACCAACCCTACTTAGTAGGTGAAACATTCTAAACATAAAGATTCAAATGGGGGAGTAAAGAAAACCAAAACTGTTCTGCACCAAAATATACTTCTTGGACCTATTTTGAGATGGTTATTCAGAGGGCATGCAGACAGGAATAGCCCTGAAAAGCTGCCTTTTGTGGAGGAGATTTGCATTTGCGAAGAAAAAACCACATTAGTGAAATAATAAATCCAGGCTTTCTCTGTGGCCCTCGCCCTTACTCAGATCTAAAAAAGATTAACTCAGACACAGGCTACCACTTATTCTTTCTGAGAGTTGCTACTTGCAGGTTTTATCTATATAATAAGATTGCCTTTGCCCCATGCTTTGTTTCTTTTTCCTTCTGATTACCTGTCTTGGGATGCTCCAACCCCCTAACCTCATGGCATAAAACCATCAGCCAGAAGGCCCTTTCTTTGAGTTTTTACATTTTGTATGACTCTTGTGCCCATGTGTGCGCATTAATAAATTTTGTTCGGCTTTTTTTCTATTAATTTGCCTTTTGCTAGTTGATTTTCTGTGAACCTGTAGGGAGCAAAAGGGGAGTTCTCTTGGCCTCTACAGCAATCACACTCTTCTTAGCAGATAACTATATGAGCACTCTTAGAGATATCCAAACATGATCATAAAAGCACCAGTAAGAGGGGAAAATAAAGTCATTTTGGCTTTGGCATTTGCAAATCGAAAATATTATTAAATACAATAAAATTTTTTTCACGATAGCCTATATATTTTCAACAGTAATCCTGTTTTTAATGAGATGACTTTGTTTTGATTTTGTATTTTTTCCTTTTTATTGTTGTTTTATGTTGTTCTTACTGTTTGTATTATTGCTTTTGAAGATTCTGAATGCTGTATTAATTATCTTGGTAGAATTTATCATCAAAAGCTAATTGCTCTTATTCAAAATGCACTGTTGTGTTTTGCTCTGGAAAGGAATACTTTAAAAAGGCTCTGCAAATTTTTTAAGACAGTTTACTTCTAGCCACTCAAAATATGTTGTCACATTTGTGACCTCCTCTGACAGGATTAAAACCTTTACATAGACAAAATAAATAGAAACATGCCTCTCTTCTTGAATAATTTGCATTTTAATTAACAAATAATTGTTTTCTGATTATAAAAATAATGCAACTTAATTTGTTATAGAAGCTGAAAAACAGAGAACAACACACACATACAAAGTAAAAATCCTCTGTAATAGAACTACCCAGCACTGTTGATATTTTGGTATACATCTGGTGAGTGTCAAATACAATATTTAGAACACTAATATTCTGTTATTGCATACTTTTTAGTGGTTGCAAATAATTTAAAAACATAAATGGATCAACTTTTTAAAAGCAGTTTCTATTTTTATACATTACTTTGTTTTAGTTTATTTTTTTCAGACCTACCCAAGAATGAACTTGTTTTAGTTTTTATAGATACTTTCATATAAAAATATGAATATTTATGGTTTTTAAAGAGTAACTTAGAATACATTCTTAGAAGTGCAAATGTTGGGTCAAAAAGTACATGGATGTTTTCATTCTTTGATATGTGTTGAGTAACTATGTTATAGAAAATGTGTAACATTTTGCACACTCACTTGCAATATTTAAGAAAGGACATTTTCTAATACTGTCCATAATCTTGGGTATTGTCCTTAAAAAGAGAGAGAGAGAGAGAGAGAGAGAAACTTGTAGTTAGATAGACAAATAATGAAGTTATTAATAAGGGTGGGCAGAGTTTTCATAAGTTTGTTTGGCAAATGCATTTTTCTTTTAGTCCTTTGCCCCTTTTCTGTTGTATGTAATCTTTTTTTATTTTTTATTTATTTATTTTTTAGGTATTAAGAATAGTGATTCTTGTACACTATTAGCAGGAATGTAGATTCCCAACAGTCATTATGAGAAACAGTATGGAGGTTTCTAGAGAAATGAAAAACAACTACTGTATGACTCAGCAATCCCTCTGGTAGGCATGTACTCAAATGAAATGAAATCACCACCTCATAAAGATATCTGCACTACTATGTTGATTGCAACATTATTGGCAATAGCTAAAATATAAAAACAACCTAAGTGTCCGTCAATAGATGAATGGATAAAGGAACTATGGTATGTCTATTCGATGGAATATTATTCAGCTCTGAAAAAATGAGATCTTGCCATTTATCACAATGTGATGACCCTGAAAGATATTATGCTAAGTGAAATAAGCCAGACTGAGAGACAAATATTACATGATCTCATTCATCTGTGGAATCTAAAAAATAAAAATTCAAATATACAGAGATAGAGAACAAAACAGTGATTACTACAGGTGGGGAAGAAATGGGGAGATGTAGGTCAGAGGATACCAAGTAGCAGATATATAGGATGAGCACATCTAGAGACCTAATATGCAACATGACTATAGTTAATAAAATTGTACTATATTTAGAATTAATGCTAAATAGATTTTACCTGCCCTTGCTATAAAAACAAACAAAAATAGGTAACTATGTGTGATGATGAATATGTTAATTTACTTCATTACATATTCTTCATCATACATAGTTCTCTATTTTTTCCTGTGTATCCATAACATCATATTGTACATCTTAAATATATTAATACAATTTATTTTAAATAAAGGATAGTTACTGTCCTATATATTAAAAATACAGCTTCCAGTTTAACTTTATTTTTACTTTGTTTGCCTATATGTAGCTTATAT
>CAUYLG010029706.1:0-39084 GCA_963573385.1 Cacajao melanocephalus | reverse complement strand
TTGCTCTTCTTGAGGAATATCTTTGTGGTGTTCTCTGTATTTCCTGGACTTGAATATTGGCCTGCCTTGCTAGGTTGGGGAAGTTTTCCTGGATAATATCCTGAAGAGTATTTTCCAGCTTGGATTCATTCTCTTCATCACTTTCAGGTACTCCTATCAAATGTAGATTAGGTCTTTTCACATAGTCCCATATTTCTTGGAGACTTCGTTCATTCCTTTTTACCCTTTCTTCTCTAATCTTGCCTTCTCATTTTATTTCATGGAGTTGATCTTCAACCTCTGATATCCTTTCTTCTGCTTGGTCAATTCGGCTATTGAAACTTGTGCATGCTTCGCGAAGTTCTCGTGTTGTGTTTTTCAGCTCCATCAATTCATTTGTATTCCTCTCTAAGTTATCCATTCTCTTTAGCATTTTGTTAAATCTTCTTTCAAGGTTCTTAGTTTCTTTGCATTGGGTTATTACATGTTCTTTTAGCTCACAGAAGTTTCTTATTATCCACCTTCTGAAGCCTGATTCTGTCAGTTTCTCGCACTCATTCTCTGTCAGGCCTTGTTCTCTTGCTGATGAGGAGCTGCGATCCCCTGTAGGAGGAGAGGCATTCTGATTTCAGGTGTTCTCAGCCTTTTTGCAGTGGTTTCTTCCCATTTTTATCCACCTGTCATCTTTGTTTTGTTGTTGTTGTTGTTTTTTTTTAACTAGTTTATGTGCATAGAGTTGTTTGTAATAATCTCTGATCACCTGTCGTCTTTGTAACTGCCAACTTTCAGATTGGGTCTGAGTGGACGTCCGGCTTGTTGGTGATGAAGTTTTTTCTGTTTCTTAGTTTTCCTTTGGCAGTCGCCCCTTCCCCACAGAGCTAGGCCTTCCCGGGTTCAGCTGTGCTTATTGTGAAACTCTCAGTCCTCAGTGCTTCCAATTGCTGTTCTCCTTGTGGGGATGGGAACAGCCGAGCCTGACTCAAAGGGCACCCAGTCGTGTATACTCCACACTGAGAAGTGCCGTGCCGCCCTGGGGTGCCGGCAAAACAGCCACGCCGGCCAAAAGAGTCGCACTGGTGACCCGTGTGGCTCCTCCGCTGGGAATCTCCCAGTTTATGGGCAACAGAAATTCGTCTGAAATTGCTGCATCCACTCGCTATCTGTGCTTTCACTGGGGGCTACAATCCTGATCTGTTGTTAATTGGCCATCTTGGATCTCTCTGCCCGGTGATGAAGTTTTTTCTGTTTCTTAGTTTTCCTTTGGCGGACGCCCCTGCCCCACAGAGCTGGACCTTCCCGGTTCAGCCGTGCTTACTGTGAAACTCTCAGTCCTCAGTGCTTCCAATTGCTGTTCTCCTTGTGGGGATGGGACCAGCCGAACCCGACTCAAAGGGCACCCCGTCCCGTATACTCCACACTGAGAAGCGCCACGCCGGGGTGCCGGCAAAATAGCTGCGCTGGCCAAAAAAGTCGCGCTGGTGACCCATGTGGCTCCTCCACCGGGAATCTCCCAGTCTGTGGGCAACAAAAGTTTGTCTGAAAGTGCGGCATCCACTCGCTGTCTGCGCTTTCACTGGGAGCTACAATCCTGAGCCGTTATTAATCTGCCATCTTGGATCTCTCTGCTAATGTGTTTTTTAATTTCAAATTCTCCCTGTTCATTGCTGGTATATAGGAAAGTGGGTGACTGTGTATTAATTCTGTATTACAAAAGCTTACAATCACCACTTATTAATTCCAGGAGTTTTTTTTGTTGATAATTTTGAATTTTCTACACAAATTTGTCATCTGTGAACAAAGACCATTGTATTTCTCCCTTTCAATTTGTATATCTTTTATTTCATTTTCTCATCTTGTTTAATTATCTAATAAGACTTTCAGTAAGATGTTGAAAATCAATGGTGGAGGAGAGGGAATTCTTGCCTGTTTCTGATCTTAACAAGAAAGTTGCAAGTGTGTCCCCTCTATTCTTTCTTTGCTGAAATAATATTTAAAGAGTAGCTTAGGTTTTTTTTTTTTTTTTTTTCAAGAAGAGCTGCCTACCCCTTCCAGTGCAGAGATCATGGTGCAGGAGGGCTTTCTCCACTCAATGCCCATGCAGATCTCTAGGCACTGGGAGTACACACCCTCCTAAATTATGAGGTTAGGCTGCCCCACCTCCAACCATATAGAGAACTTGGGTCCAAGGAGGTTTTTCAACTCCACACGTAGGCACACCTTTTGACACTTGGTGCTCACCCACTGGAATCTCCCTCATCAATGGTTTTTGTGCCTTCTATTGAGGGACCTGTAGATAGGCCTTCCCAGTTTAGCCACACTCATCTTACCCCCAACCTCAGAAGGCTGAGCAGGGAGCTCAGAAAACTGCACTCCATAGGTTAGCCTATTGTCTCAGGCAACGGAGAGTTTCTCTCATTAAACAAGGATCAACTATATACCCAGCCACCTTGGCCACAGCCAGGTGTTACCCATCTACTGGCTTATAGGTCAAATGCATAGCCCAGTATAAAATATGCTGACAGAAGTGCATAAGGGCTTTAGAAGCAAACCTCAAAGCCCCTACCTGGCATTCTCTACAGCCACACCTCATAGGGAGGGGAAGAAGGAAAAGGGAAAGAACAAAAACAATAATATTATAGAGAAAGAAAGAAAAAGAATAAATCTTACCTAAATAAAAAATAATTACAAAAATTAGAAATATCAGCATTTTCAGATGAGAAGAAAACAGCAAAATAATTCTGGTGCTGTAAAAAATCTGAAAATAGTGATATCACCAAAGGATCATAGTGTCTCCAAAGCAAAGGCCCCCTAATCAAAATGGAAACTCAGAAATATAAGATAAAAAATGTAAAAAAATTTCAAGGAAGCTCAACAAGATCCAAGACAGGGTTGAAAATCAGCATAAAGACATATCTAAATCCAGGATATAAAGGAAGAGATAAGCATATTAAAAAGAAACAATCTAAACTTGTGGGAATGAAAAACTCACTTAAGGAATATCAAAATGCAATTGAAAGCTTTTTTTAATAGACTGGACAAAGCAGAATAAAGAATCTTAGAACTTGAAGATCAGTCTTTTGAACTAAACCTGTAAGAAAAAAAATAAAGAAAAAATAATATAAAAACATGAACAAGTCTTCAAGAAGTAAGGGATTATATAAAGTGACCAAACCTATGAAGTATTGGCATTCCTAAGACAGGAGAGGAAAAATCTGCAAAATATATTTGACAATGTTATTTAAGAAAAATTTCCTAATCCTACTAGACACAAGAAATCCATAGAACACCTGCAAGATATTATACAAAATGAACATTGCCAAAGCATGTAGTCATGCGACTGTCCAAGGTTAATGCTAAAGAAAAAAATCTTAAAGGCAGCTAGAGACAGAGGTCAGATCACATAAAAAGGGAATGTCATCAGGTTAAAAGTGGAGTTCTCAACTGAAACCTTGCCAGCCAAGACAGATTAAAGGCTATTTGGGAAAAGAAATTCCAAACAAGAATTTGATATCCCAGCAAACTAAGTTTCATAAGCAAAGGAGAAATGAAATCTTTTCCAGACAAGCAAGCACAAAGGGAATGCGTTACCACTAGACCAGACTTACAAGAGCTCTTTAAGATAGTTCTAGACAAGGAAAGGAAAAAAATGATACCTTCTACCACAAAAAGAGACTTAAGTATATAGCCCACAGACCATATAAGGCAACCATACAGTAGAAACTACAGCACAACCAGCTGGCAAATTCATGATATAATCAGAACCACATATATTAATATTATCCTTTAATGTAAGTGGTCTAAAACTCCCCATTTAAAAGGCACAGAGTTGCACATTGGAGTAAGAAACAAAACCCAAACATCCGCTGTCTTCAATAGACCCTTATCACACATGACACCACCTATAAGCTTAAAGTAGAGGGCTTGAGAAAGATCTAACATGCAAGTGGGAGACAAAAATGAGCAGGGATCACTATTTTTTTATTAGATAAAATAGACTTTATACCAACAATGGTTAAAAAAAAAAAAGGACAAAGAAAGACATTACATAAAAATAAAGGTTTTAATTTAACAAGAAGATTTAATTATTTTAAACATTTATGCATTTAATATTGGAGCACTTATATTCATAAAAGAAGTGCTTCCATGTCTATGAAAAGATTTAGACAGCCACACAATAATAGCAGGAAGCTTGAACACCCCACTGACAGTGTTGTATAGCTCATTGAGGCAGAAAACTAACAAAGAAATTCTGAACTTAAATTTGACACTTGACAAGTGGGATCTAATAAACATCTCCAGAATACTTCACGTCAACTTTGGAATATACATTCTTCTCATTTGCACATGGAACATATTCAAAGATCAACCACATGCTCAGCCAGAATGCAAATCTCAATTAAAAAACAAAAACATAATAACAAAAAAACCCACAATCATCCCAACCATATTCTCAGACCAGAGTGGAATAAAAACAGAAATCAATACTAAAAAGATCTTCCAAATACTCACAATTATATGGAAACTAAACAACTTGGTCCTGAATAACTTTTGGGTAAAAACAAAATTAAGGCATAAATCAAAACATTTTTTGAAATATTGGAAAAAAGAGACACAACATACCAAAATCTCTGGGATACAGCAAAAAATGTAATAAGAAGAGAGTTTATACTGCCAAATATCTACCTCAAAACGTTAGAAATTTCAAATTAATTATGTAACATCGTACCTTTAGTACTGGGAAAAGAACAAACTGACCATGAAACCAGCAGAAGAAAAGAAATAACTAAAATCAGTGCATAACTGAACAAAACTGTGACCCAAAATTCATAAAAAGAGTCAACAAAACCAAAAGTTAGTTATTTGAAAGTATATAAAAGGTCCATAGACTGGTCACTAGATCAATAAAGAAAAAAAGAGAGAAGATTAAGATAAGTGTAATCTGAAATGGCAAAGTTGACATTACAACTGATCCCACAGAAATACAACAGATCCTCAGACTGTCATAAACACTTCTATGCACATTAGCTAGAAAGTCTAGAGGACATAAAAAAATTCCTGAAAATACACAACTTCCCAAGATTGAATCATGAAGAAATTGAAATTTCTTACAGACCAACCTTGACTTCTGAAATTGATTAAGTCATGAAAAAAAAACTGAAAAACAAAAAACCTAACCAAGAAAGACCCTGGACCAGATAAATTCACCACCAGATTTCACCAGACAAAGGAAACCGGGTACCAATTCTATTAAAACTATTCCCAAAAATTGAGATGAAGGAATTCCTTCCTAACTTATTCTATGAAGCTAGCATTACCCTTACACCAAAACCAGGCAACAACACATGGCAAAAGGAAACTACAGGCCAAAATCCCTGTTAAGAACGCAAATTTCCTCAACAAAATACTAGCCAACTGAATAGAGCAACACATAAAAAAGTTAATCCACTATGATCAGGTAGGCTTCGTTCCTGGGATGCAAAGTTAGCTCAACATATGCAAATCAATAAATGTGATTCATCACATAAACAATTAAAAACTAAAATCATATAATCATCTCAACAGACAGGGGAAAAAAATCCTTCAACAAAATCCAACATCCCTTCATGATAAAAACCCTCGACAAACATGGCATCAAAGGGACATACTTCAAAATCATAAGATATTTTTGACAAATCAACAGCCAATGTCATACTGAATGGGCAAAAGCTGGAAGCATCCCCCTTGAGAACTGAAGCAAGACAAGGATGCTCATTTTCACCACTCTTACTCAACATACTACTGGAAGTCATTGCCAGAGCAATCAGGCAAGAAAAAGAAATAAAAGACATCCAAATAAGAAAGCAAGAAGTCAAAAGTATCTCTCTTCACTGACACTATGATTTTATACCTAGAAAACATTAAAAATAAAAAACAACTCTGCCAAAAGGCTCTTAGAACTGTTAAATGACTTCAGTGAAGTTTCAGATGCAAAATCAGTGTACAAAAATTAGTAGCAAGGAGGTGAAAGGTCTCTGAAAGTAAAACTACAAGCACTGCTGAAAGAAATCTTAGATGACACAAACAAATTAGAAACATAGATTGGAACATGCTCTAGGGTTGGAAAGAAATGTACACCGCAGAATACTATACAGCCATAAAAAAGAAGAAAATCATGTTCTTTGCAGCAACATAGATGAAGCTGGAAGCCACAATCCTAAGCAAATTAACATAGAAACAGAAAACTAAATAGCACATGTTATGTGAACACGTTTTATGTTCATGAGTACCTAATAGCAAAATATTAGGTACTCATGAATATAAAAATGGCAACAATAGACACTGGGGCTCCTAGAGGTAGAGAGGTAGAGAGAGACAGAGGGGGAAATGGCTGAAGAACTACTGAGTACTATCCTCACTATCTAGGTGATGGGATCATTTGTGTCCCAAAACTCAGCATCACACAACACACCCATGTATCAGAATTCCACGTGCACCCATCAATCTGAAATATAAGTTGAACTTATGTAAAAAAGATACATCATGACTTTAAAATTCCATGAATAAAATATAGTAAACATTTAACATAATTAAAATAAACAATGTTATTCAATATAAAGCAATAAATGTAAGAATAATAAATAGCAATCTGCAAATAATTATAAAACGTAATTGATTTATAAAGCTCTTAGGTGAACTCAAATTCTTCATAAGATTAGAATATTTTATAATTAGTTGGAAACAATGAAATATTTTATAATTCTTTGTTTAAGATAGGTATATCTGTAGTAGTTCTATACCAGTAAAATGACTCAGCAGCTAGTTGATATGGCATCATTTTAATTTCCTATCCTAGGCTATTATCCTTAGCAAACTAATGCAGGGACAGAAAACCAAATACCACATTCTCATTTATAAGTGGGAGCTAAGTGATGAGAACTCATGAACATAAAGAAGGGACAACACACACTGGAGTCTACTTAAAGGTGGAAGGTGGAAGGAAGGAGAGGAGCAAGAGATAACTATTGGGTAATGGGCTTAATACCTGGGTGATGAAATGATCTGTACAGCAAACCCCAATGACATGAGTTTATGTGTGTAACAAACTTTCACATGTACCCCCAAACCTAAAAGAAAAGTTAGTTAAAAAAAAAAAAAAGAAGAGCAAACAAGAGACCAGAAATAGAGGATTAAGTCCTCAGAGAAATAAAACAATTCTGAGATACTAAAATAATAATAATAAATAACTAATTTCTGATCATAAGAACCTAGGATCTTACATATTGATTTTCACCAAAGGTATTTATTGAACACTTTTTTCCAAAAATGGCATATTTTCAACAATTTTTATATGTTAATACATTGACATAATTGATATTAATACTGATAGAATGGTGTTACAGTAAGCTGTGTAAAGCATGACTAAGAGAAATATAGAGCAGGTCATTACCTTTTTCTTGGGCTCCTTATAACCAAAGGATCAGACTTCATCTTGGCCTGGCCTCACAAAGATCTCTCTTTAAAGTAAGAAACCAGCTAACTCTCTTATAAAAGTGTGGGAAAGGGTCAGAGCAGTAGACAGAAGAAAAGCTTATTCTTTGGTTTGGAATCTGCATGAGAATGTCATTAATAGAAATACAGTTGACTCTTGAACAACACGGGCTTGTACTCTATGGGTCTATTTATGCATAGATTTTCAATAATTATATCGGAAAATTTTCTGAAGTGTTCCAACAGTTTTTGAAAACTTTCATGATGAACCACATAGCCTGGAAATAGAAAACAAATTAAAATTAGATATATCATGAATGCATACAATATATGTGGATACTAGTATATTTATCATTTACTACCACAAAATATACACAATCTATTAGAAAGGGTTAAAATTTCTCAAAACTTATACACGCAAAAACTATATATAGTACCGTGCACAGTAGCATTTGCAGTTGAGAGAAATGTAAGCAAATGTAAAAATGCAGTATTAAATCACAACTACATAAGACTATAATAACACTGCACTACTGTAATAATTTTGTAGCCAACCCCTGTTGTTATTATGGTGAGCTCAAGTGTTGGGAGTATCTATTTAAAATGCAATGTGATGCTAATCATCTCTACAGGAAGAGTTCATTTCTCTAGGAAATTTCTTTATCTCAGTAAAAGGCGATCTTTTGCAGTTCTCACATATTTCTCATCATTTTTTATAGAATACAATCCTGTAAACCTTGAATAGCACTATGGGACGCATATGAAGTGCTACTAGTGATGCTGAAAATGCTCCTGAGAAACAGATAAAAGTCACGATATTACAAGAAAATGTTTAATTGATTGATGTTCGTCCTAGATTATGGCCTATAGCTGCTGTTGCCCATTTCAAGATAAAGTAATCTAGTATAAGACCCATTTAAAAAGAGAGAAAGGGAAATTTATGAAGACGCCACTGCAGCCATTCCAGCAGGTGCAAAAACCTTTCATGTTATATAAAATATATTTTATCTTGTACTGAAAATGCAGCTTTAATGTGGGTGCAGGATTGTAAGAGTCATGCTTACAGTCTCTAATATGATTTGAGAGAAGCAATTTTTATATAAAAACATAAGGCAACAGGAAGTTGAAAGAGCTAAAGGTGCATAATATAAAACCAGCAAAGGATGGTTTGATAATTTTAGAGAGTCTTGGCTTAAAAAAAATGTCAATATAACATGAAAAGAAGCTTCTATTGACCAAAAGGCAGCAGATAAGTTCCCAAATGTCATTAAGAAAACCACTGGAGGAGATGGATACTTGCCTGAACAGGTTTTTAATGCAGAAAAAAATGCCCAATTATGAGAAATCAAATTATCCTTTTTTTTCCTGATGATATGATCCTATATTTGGAAGCCTAAAGACTTAACCAAAAGAACTATTAGAACTGATAAACAAATTCAGTAAAGTTGCAGGATACAAAACCAACATACAAAATTCAGTAGCATTTCTGTGTACCAACACTGAACAATCTTGCAAAAAAAAAAAAAGTAATTCCATTTACAGTAGCCACAGATAAAATTAAATACATATGAATTGACCAAGGAAGTAAAAGACTCTGCAATGAAATTGCAGATAAAAGAAATGAAAGAGGACACAAAAAAAATAGAATGATATACCATAATCGTGGATTATAAGAATCAACATTGTTAAAATGTCCATTCTTCCCAAAGCAATCTGCAGATTCAATGCAGTCTCTATCAAGTACAAATGAAAGTCTTCACAGAAATAGAAAAAAAATTCAAAATTTATATGGAACCACATAAGATCCAGAGTAGCCAAAGTCTATGAAAAAGGAATAAAACTTAAAGAATCACATTACCTGATTTCAAATTATACTATAGAGCTACATTAACCAAAACAGCATGATACTGATGTAAAAACAGAAATAGGCCAGTGGAACAGAATACAGAACCCATAAACAAACACATACATCTACAGGAACTCATTTTTGACAAAGTTGCTAGAAACACACATTGGGTGAAATACAGTCTCTTCAATAAATGGTACTGGGGAAACTGGATATCCATTTGCAGAATAATGAAACTAGAATCCTATCTCTTGCCATATATAAAAATCAAATCAAAATAATTAAAGGCTTAAATCTAAAACCTTAAGCTTTGAAACTACTACAAGAAAACATTTGGAAAAGTCTCCAGGACATTGGTCTGGCAAAGATTTCTTGAGTAATACCCCCAAGCACAGGAAACCAAAGCAAAAATGGATCAAATGGGGTCACATCAAGTTAAAATATTCTGGACAGCAAAGGAAAAAATCAACAAAGTAAATAGACAGTCTATAGAATGGGAGAAAATATTTGCAAACTACGCGTCTGACTAGGGATTAATAACCAGCATATATAAGGAGCTCAACTCTATGGAGAAAAATCTAATAATACAATTTTAAAATGGGCAAAACATATTAATAGATATTCCTCAAAAGCATACATATGAATGGCGAACAGGCACATAAAAAGATGCTCAACATTGTTGATAATCAGAGAAATGCAAATCAAAACTACAATGAGATATCATCTCACCATAGTTAAAATGGCTAATATCCAAAATACAGGCAATAACAAATGCTGGTGAAGATGTGGAGAAAAGGGAATTCTCATACACTGTTCTTGGGAATGTGGATTAATATAACTGCTATAGAGAACAGTTATGGAGATTCCTCAAAAAATAAAAATTAGAGCTACCACACCCAAAAGAAAGAAAATCAGTATATCAAAGAGATACCTTCATCCCCATATTTGCTGCAGCACTATTCACATTAGCTAAGAATTGGAAGCAACCTAAGTATCCATCAACAGATGAATGGATAAAGAAAATGTGATACATAAACACAATAGAGTACTATTCAACCATAAACAAGAATGAATGAGATTCAGTAATTTGCAACAACATGGATGGAACTGGAGGACATTATGTGAAGTGAAATAAGCCAGGCACAGAAAGACAAACTTCACATGTTCTCACTTATTTCTGGGACCTAAAATTATTAAAACAATTGGACTCATGGAGGTAGAGTGTAGAAGGATGGTTGCCAGAGCCTGGAAAGGGTTATTGGTTTGGGTGGGAAACTGAGATGGTTAATGAGTTCAAAAATATGGTTAGATGGAATGAGTAAGATACACTATTTAATAGCAGAACAGGGTAACTATAGCCAATAATTTAATCATACATTATGAAATACCACAGTATAACTGGTTGTTTGTAACACAAGGAATAAATATGTGCAAGGATGAAGTCTCCATTTTCTATGATGTGATTATTATGCCTTGCATGTCTGTATTAAAACATCTCATGTAACCCATAAGTATATATGCCTACTATGTACCCACAAAATTAAATATTAAAAAATAGAGTTTCCTGTTGTGGAAAAAATTGCAACAAATAACATTTATTAGTAAGGACAAAAATTGTATTTTTGGACAGGAAAAAAGGAAGAGATAGGATAACTCTACTGTTTTGTGCAAATGCAGTTAAGTTTATAATCAGAACTTCTCTAATCTGTAAAGATGCTATCCACACACCCTGCATCCTTGAAGGGAAACAATATAACACCAGCTGTCAGTCTTTTGGTTGTACACCAAGAAGGCCTGGAAAATGAGAATCCATTTTCTGAATTGATGCTTTGTCCCTGAAGTCAGGAAGTACCTTGCCAGCAAGGGACTGCCTTTTAAATTTCTTTTGATACTGGACAATGCCCTGACTATCAAGAGTTCCATGAGATCAACACCAAACACATGGACGTTGTCTACTGGCCCCTAAACAAAACATCTCTAATTTAACCTCTAAATCAGGAGTCATAAAGACTTTTAAGGCTTATTACACACAGTACTCTATAAAAATGGTTTTCAGTGCTATAGATAGAGAAGAACATCATGAAAGTCTTTGAAGTTACACAATTGAAGACGTCATTGCAGAAAAACCATAAAAGTCATCAAATCAACAATAAATTCCTGCTGGAGAAAACTGTATCCAGATGTGTGTGCTTTCACAGGATTTACAACAGAATCAATCAAGGAAATCACAGAAGAGATTGTGGATTTGCCAAAAACAGTAGGAGGGAGTGAAAAGTTTCAAGATACAGATCTTGAAATTCAAGAGCTAATAGAAACCACACCAGAGGAATTTGCAGAAGACAACTTGATGGAGATGAGTGCTTCTGAACCAATGCCAGATGATGAGGAAGAAGACATAAAAGAAGTAGTACAAGAAAACAAACTGACATTAGACATCTGGCAGAAGGATTTCAATTATTTAAGACTGTATGTGATTTCTTTTATAACAGGTACTCTTCTATGATATATGCACTGAAACTAAAGGAAACAGTGGAAGAATTGGTACTATTTGGAAACATTTTTAGAGAAATAAAAAAAAAGACAGAAATTACAATATACTTCTGTAAAGATAGAGTGTGCCTGCTTTTCCTGCCTCCCCTTTCATATCCTTCAACTTTTCTCCCTGTGCCACTCCTGAGACAGAAAGACCAACTCCTTCTCTTCCTCCTTATCCTGTATCAATGTGACGACAATGAAGATGAAGACATTTAGGATGATTGACTTCTACTTAGCAAATCCTGTATATTTCCTTTTCCTTATGATTTTCTTAAAAACACTTTTTAATTTTGCTTTCTTTATTTCACAAATATTGTATATGGTACATATATAAAATCTGTGTTAATCAACTATTTATATTGTTAATGAGGCTTCTGGTAAACAGTAAGTTATTAGTAATTAAATTTTTGGAGAGTCAAAAATTATACAAAGATTTTGACTGCACAGGCCATGGAGGGGATTGGTATCCCTAACGCCTGCATTGTTCAAGGGTCAACTGTATTTGAACTAGGGTTCTGGATCAATCTGGTGGATAGCATCACAGACTATAATCCCAAGCCCTAAATATAAAAGCAATTAAGTACCAAAACAAGATTAGATTATGATACATGGAGTTAAAGCACTATATATGCAATGATATTTGCCACATTCTTTTGTGTATTGTCATATTCCACATACAGATTTTTCATTTTTTGGTTTGAAATAATACCTCTTACTTCCAGATATAGTCTTAATTGAATTAAATAATTTCATAATTAACACATTAAAATGGAATTTATAATTTTTTGAAAAAGAAAGGTAATTTAAAGCACACTATTAAAGCTAATAATAGCACACGGTTACCTATTGTTTACTTGGGATGAGACTGGGAGGAAGGAAGATTGAGTCAGCATTGGTTCTTCCTTAGCAAGTTTCTCTTCCTCTTTCTGATCATTTTCTTATGTCAGTCTACCTCCCGAATGGATACTACAACAGAAGAAATGTGTGGCTATTCGAAAGCTTACCACTTCATATAAAAGATCAAAGAGCCTGAAAATAGACTAGGATATTTACCTAAGCAAGAGCCAAAGGAAGATACAAGTGAGGGAGAAAAGAGTACTGAGATGTAGCTGGTATATCAAATTAAGCATTTTATGAATAAGGGAGAATTAGAGCACATCAAGCATGTATTTTAATGCATGTTTATCTTTCATTAAAACTCTGAACTGAAGAATGGAGACAAGAACAATTGTGCTATCTTTCTTTGCCCTGTGGAATTGCTTGGTATCAAGTTTTGAACCTGAAACTTTAAGTAATTAATCATGTATTATAGTTATTTTTTAGGTTTGTTTTGCTTCATTATTACAATTATAGTCTCTCAGGGTGCAGGAACTTAGTCTTAAACTTCTGCATCTGCTAACTAGTGTATGGATACATGATAGATATTGAATGAGTATTAATTAATTGATTAAGGTCAAAATGCAGAGTTGAAATTATTCAATCAGCAGATAATCCAGATTGCCATGTTCAAAAAGAGAGCCAAAACTATATTAGTTTTTTTTTCTATTACAATTATATGCATCAGTGTATTTTCTTTATATTGGAAAAGTAGTAGTATTATAAAAATAAAACTCGTGTTGATCCTAGTAGCAACTTGAAAGTGAATTTTATATCATAGACCAACACATACTAAAACAAAAGCATATAAGCTTTTATGTGTTTCTACCTTGATCATTGTCAAGATGGCATACATAGAAAGGAAAAGTTGTCAAATGTGTAGTGTTAGAAAAAATATAGATAACTCATGGCCCAGACTTATTATTCTTTAAATCAAATGTCATGTTAGTTGTCCTGTTTTTGCCTGAATTTACAGAACTCCTAGACTAACAATATTTTGACTTGCTCTGCATATTTAAATTTATAGTTTAGTTTATTTAGGAAGATGGAGACTGAAAAATATTCCATGTCTCAGTGCTGTTTTGTTTATAATTATGGCAGCAGCAAGAGGTGGCTGAAAAAATCTCGAAAGTTTTTGGGAAAGTGTTTTGGCAGCTTTGATTTTTTTTTTTCTTTCTTTCTTTTTTTGGCTGAGTCTCGTTCTGTCACCCAAACTGAAGTGCAGTGGCACAATCTCGGCTCACTGCAACCACTGCCTCCCGGTTTCAAGCAATTCTATCTGAGCCTCCTAAGTAGCTGGGACTACAGGCACAGGCCACCACACCCGACTAATTTTTGTATTTTTAGTAGAGACAGGGTTTTACCATACTACTCAGGCAGGTCTTAAACTCCTGACCTCAGGTAGTACACCCGCCTTGGCCTCCCAAAGTGCTGGGATTACAGGTGTGATTTTTTTTTTTTTTTTTTTAAACGGAGTCTTGCTCTGTCGCCATGGAGCACAGTGGTGCAGTGTCGGCTCACTGCAACCTCCACCACCTGAGTTCAAGTGATTCTTCTGCCTCAGCCTACCAAGTAGCTGGGACTACAGGTGCGTGCCAAACGCCTGGCTAATTTTTGTATTTTTAGTAGAGAGGGGGTTTCATCATGTTGGCCAGGAGGGTCTCGACCTCTTGACCTCTCGATCCACCCACCTCGGCCTCGCAAAGTGCTGGGATTACAGGCGTGAGCCACCACTCCCGGCTGATTTTCTTAATATTATAATGTTGGCGTGTTATCTACCCTAACAACAGAGAAAGTGCAAGGGTATGCAAAGCTGGATAAAAAGGAAGTTTTGGAAATGTCTCCTTTTCTCCTGCTTAAGTGATTATCTCTACACATTATAGAATGGCAGGGGTTCTTTGACTCCAAGGCTTATTCCAATTAACAATGTTTTTGATGGACCACAGCAATAATATTTTGTCATAGGGTCATTTATTTCTCCTTCAATAAAAAAGCTCTCTAAACGACAGCTACAACCAGGCTACAGGATATAGGCAGAGAAATTAATGTTAAGAATAATGCTCTAGTTCAGAGAATAGGATGAAGTAGTGTATGTGAGTTTCCTTCTTTATTTAATGTTTTAATTAACATAACAAAAATTAAATTAGTAACTGCTCCCTCCCTTCTCTTTTTGTCTCCCCTCTCCTCCTTTTTTCCACTGTCCTCTCTAACCTGACAAAAAAAGAGATCAGGAGATTTGATTAACATGTCCTGATTCACTGGCTCACACTAGTCTTTTTGAAACATACTTTTTCTTTCCCTGAGTGTGCTCTGTCATGCATATGCTCATGTATATTACAAGACAATGCTGCTGAGCTGACATGTGTACACATGGTCAGGCCAGCTGGAGGGACTTAGCTCTCACTTGACAAGTGCTGCAAAAGACAGCCTTGCATCAGTTGCTTGGTAAAGGTGAAAGGCAAAGAAGTTAAAGGTCTTCTATTGTTCTTTAACCAGAGCAACTTTAACAATTAGGGACTTAGAGCTCAATGTTGTTTCCAACCTAGAAAACTCTATGTACTTAACCAAGTTGCTGCTTTTCTTCTCTCTTCCACCACCATCTTATGGAGGGTATATTTCGTTATATAGTTTTGTGTCTAAGAATTGTTTCATTATATTTTGTTATACCTATCTATTCTTTTTGTTTTATTTTTAAGAGATAATTCACCATTTTGAATTACCTCTATTCTTGAAAATTTGATCACATATTAAAAACAAATAGACTACTTTGACTATATAATACACCTTAAAAGTAATAATACATTATAAACCACAAAATTAACTATTTTTATGCTTTTGGTGACATCCTTTTTAATTTTATTTTGTTGCCCAAGAAAGCATGAGAAGTACAGAGTAGGTAATTGTACTGGCTGTTGAATGAACCATTGTTATATTTATGTTAAGTCTATAAAAAAGAGAAAGCTACTAACATTATTTTAGTCTCTAAAACCACTGACCATATTAAGCCTCATATTTTTTCAACCTTTACTTTTTAATTTTATATTTATGTTTTAATTTTGATTAAAAAATTATAACTGTATATATTTATGGGATAAAATATGATACACTGATGTATGTATACAATGTACACTGATTAAATCAAACTTATTAACAAACCCATCAGCTTGCTTACCTGTAATTTTTTTATGATGAGATAGATAATGCTACTTTAATTGGTTTTCTTCTGCTTCTTTTACTATATTTTTCAATATATTTTTCTAATCTTCTGACTATCTACATATTTATTTGTTAATATTTTGCTTATTTTATGCTTTTTAAAATGTATTCCTTCACATTTAATGATTTTGACTTACTAGTTTCTATGTATTAAATTTTACTATGGATTTTTATTCAATTTTTGCAAATTTTGTTCCTTTAAATATATAAATCCAATTTATTGTTTTATTTTACTTATTTTTGTTTTTAGCCTCTACTACTAGTATTATTTATTTAATTTTATTGATGGTATAATGGTTTACATTAACTCATTTATACTTCTTTAATTTTATTTTTAAAACACTTTTGGTTTTATTCCATTTTAAATTATTAATAAACTTTTTGATATTTTTATTAAAAAATTTTATGCTCTCTTTTCTTAATGACCAACAAGAGGCTAATGTAACTAGGTGATGTTGCTGAGTATTTGATAGAAATTTACATTAAAAATAAGAATTGATTGGAAGACCTCCTTCCAGCTGCTGCTACCATTGTTCTGACTCCTCCAGAACTGTCATAGGACTACCAAAGCACAAAGTCCCTTGTAATTCACAGACACCTAATTAATAGTCCTTCTCAGTACAAAGTGACTCTCTTCATATTGCCCGTAAGTTAAATTACTTTGAAGGTGCTGTTCCTAAATTTATGAGGAAAACAGTGTCCTAAATTTTAAGCTACATGATCAGCCATGCAAATAAAATTTCACAGTACAGAGGGAGAAAGTACATGAAAGTTATATCAGGACAGGATTATTCTCATATGCATTCCTTCCCTGACCCTGTGTAGTAATCAGATAATGCTAACCTTCAAACACGTGTTAGCTCTGGAAAAAGGGCACTGCAGAGGGCCACATGGTGCCTTCTATCACTGTTACTTCTCACCAGTTTATGGGTGATCGATATTTTTCTTTTATCACTGCCTCTCTGGATGCCAAGACCCTAACATCTGTTTTAGATGATTTTGAAAGGGATAGGGTGTCCACACAGCATAGTTCTGATTAAACTCATCAATGTTTTAGAGGAGTGTGAAGATCTCTTCTACTTCACTGAATAATCAATGGGTAGCAATCACAGGAAACACTCATCAGACAACAAGAAAAGTCAGAGCTACAGTGGCTCTCCAGCAAGTAAATTACTGTACATAGTATTCTGGCCTTGGTTTGTATACCACATGTTTTTCAGTGCTAGACTGATTTGTACAACAATGTGGGACTCTGAAATTGAGCTGATCCCTGTGGAACTCTGCTTCTCTTCATGTGTTATTGCTATAGTCATTTTCTTCTTCTGACTCTCAACCTTTTTAGTCATTTTCTTCTTCTGACTCTCAACCTTTTCCAAAGTTACTTTATTCTAATCTCCCTGCACAGCCCAGGTGGCATGATTGAGATCAAGCTAATTATATTCTGTGTCTCTAGCAAGGGGACAGTAACGACGTCATTTTATTTGCTGACTTTCCTAACTTCCTGCAATTTTTTTCCACTGCCCCTCAGAACATGAAAATTATTACATATGATTGAATCCACTTTCCAAGTAGTTTTATGAAGCGGCAAATTCTCTATTATCTTCTTGAATACCTGTATAAATTTTTCATTTTTTAAAAAATACTACTCTTTTGTTAAAATACTCAGTGTATTATATCCTGTGAAACAGAACATTATTCAGACATCCTCCAATAACCAGATAAGTATGTCTATGATGACTTGGTCTAGTGAAGGTGGTCTGCTAAATTCCTGCTAGGGTACTAGGAGAATAAACAGATTGTCAGTTGATAAAATTGTGCTGCATACTGAAATATTTATCTAAATTCAGTAGATTTTATGTGATATACCTTACTTTAAAAATGATACCTTTTTAAAATTTCAGCTCTTAAAATAAAGATTCTGATTGCTGTTTAAAATAAAATGTTATATTTTTAAAAGAAGACATACAAATAGCCAAGAAATATGTGAAAAAAGTTCAGTATCACTAATCATCAGAGAAATGCAAAACTGCAAAGAAATACTATCTTACCCCAGTTAGAATGGCTATTATAAAAAGAAAAAAAATAACAAATACTGATGAGAGTGCAATACACACCATTGGTAGAAATATAAATTAGTAGGTCATTATGGAAAGCAATATAGAGGTTCCCCCTAAAAAAGAAAAGTAAAAATAGAACTACTGTACAATTCATTATTCTCACTACTGGGTTTGTAACCAGAGGGGGAAAAAATCAGTTAGTTTATAAAAGTAATACCTTCACCTCCATGTTTATTGCATCACTATTCACAATAACAAAAGATGTGGAATCAATTAACTGTCTATTAACAGATGAATGAATAAGTAAAATGTGGTATATATACATAATGAACTACTACCATTTACCCCTAAAAAGAATGAAATCCTATTATATGCAGCAACATGGATGGTACTGAATGTCATTATGTTAAGAGAAATAAGTCAGACAGAGAGAAACAAATATGGCATGTCCTCACTCATATGTGGGTGCTAAAAAAGTTAATCTTATGCAGGTAGTGGGTAGAATGATGGATATCAGCGGATGGGAAGGATGTGTCAGGGGGATGAGGGTGGGATGAGGAATGAAGAAAGGTTGACTGATTGGTAAGAACATACAGTTAGATGGAGGGGATACTTTCTAATGTTCCATAGCAGAGCAGGAAAACTATGATTAGCAACAGTATATTGTATTTTTAAAAATAGCCAGAAAAGAGAACTTTAAATGTTCCCAACACATAGAAATTATAAATGCTTGAGGTGATAAAAATACTAAATACTGTGCCTAGATTATTACACATTCTATTCATGGAAGAAAATGTTACATGTTCTATAAATACATACAAACATTATGTTAAAATACAAAGTTACATGTTTGAAGGTAAAAATAACATTTGTTCGACAAGAAAAGAAAAGAATTTGTATGTACAGATATATACATATCAGAGGTAAGTGCAGGCTTCCAACCTGGTCTCTCCAAACTCTAGTGAATAATCACTGAGAGTCCTATGTATAGGACAGTACTCTTGTCTTCAGGAACTTGTTCAATTTCCTAGTAAGGTGGGCATGAATTGGTTAAGTATTTGCTTCCTTCCATATTTTTTAGTTAGTGGATATAAGTATGGGCATTGTAGTCATGCAGATTGTTTAAATTCTGGTTGCACCACCTTCTAGGTTTGTCATCTCAGTGTTTTCATCCATGAAATGGGGGGAATAATAGAGTTACTTTAAATGTTAAATGGAACTATGCAAGTAAACAGCTTAGTTCAGTGTTTGGTATGTAGTAGCTGCCTAATAAATGTAGTTATCATTATTTATTTTATATATTTCTCAGCAGAAGTAAAAATTTCCAGAGTATTGACTTCCAAGAAGGTTATTCGTGAATCTGAAGGGACTCTTCTTGAAATTATTGAAGATTAGGAGAATTGCCCTCTCAAATATATCTGTACTAGGGGAACAGTTAGGGAAGTGAGAGGACATAATTTCTCACTTACAAGCAGCACTAAGAATCGCTGAAATTTTGGCACACAGGATGTGAAATCTGGAATTTTTTTTATATCTCTTTGATGGTGACTAGTGTCATAGACACCATTGTATTTACACCCTACATATTCATCCTTAGAATGGATATTTTGGATTTGGGGAATGAAAATACTTTTGTCTCTCTAACCGTGCGAGAGCTCTTTCAGCATCTGTTTTTTTTTTTTTTTTTTTTTTTTTTCTTTTATTGGCCTGTGATGTTCAAGGACTGAGAAACATGAAATGGAGTAAATGGCAATAAGTTTGATTGATGAACATTTAATGACTATTTATTAAAATTTTCATGGATTTTTTTTTAGAGAAAAGTATTCATTCAATTTCTTACTAACAAATAATGGTGTTCTGTTTTATCTGTTTTATATTTGAGAAAACATGGGTACAACCTTTTAGACACTAGTTTAGTAAGATGGTTACACGTAAAATAATAGTAAACAGATACGTAATTGAACGTGCAGACTACCTGAGACCTTACTAAATTTAAGTTATTCAGTAAATATTTTATTGCTTTTAAGAGTCTCAAGAATGATAAACTCTTATTCCTGGGTTTGGGAAATAGAACCAAACATATAAGTGAATCTACAGGTATACCTGTAATAAACACATATATATATATATATGTGAGTTCCAAGCTATTTATAAATATTTGCTCAATCATTTTTCATAAACTATAAGCGAGGAATACGTTTTAATCACAGTTTTTCAGATGGGAGGCTGAGGAATAGTTAAGCTATTTGGTGGTCAGGCCTTTGGTAATCAAATCTGCACTCATATTCCCCACTGTGGTGCTCTTAATTCATATTGCAGGTCTGTTTCAACCATCTACTTCAAAAACTAAATTCTTAGAATTTGTTTGACAGAGTCTGCTCCCTGGACATACTTCATTTGTTTATTCATTCATTTCTTTTATTCATTCTCTTTTAAAACACATATTAATTGATTACCTATTATATATCAGGCATTGTATTAGTCATAGGGAATCACGAAACAAGTAAGACAAGGTCTTTCCCCCTGGCAAACAACTATACTTGTTTGCTTTCTTTCTATCTTTTCATTTCTTTCTTTGATTTGTTTCAAAAATCATTAAAATATGGCTATATATAGCAGATATTTACAGTTTAAAGAGTGAAAGTAAAATGAATACCTATTTACTTAATACCAAATTTAATAAACAGAAAATTATCATACCCTAAAGCTTCCTCTTTCTCCAGGAGATAAATACTTCTCTGTATTAATCAATTCATAATTTTCTCATAGGTGTACTACATTTTTAAGTTTAACTAATTATTGTACTTTTAGGTTTGCTTATTTTTAAATGTTTCATAAATGAATTGGTTTGGTACTTATTGTTTGCTAACTTCTATAGTTTTTGTATGTTCAATGCCACATTTTTGTTGCTGAATGTAACGTTAGTCCATCACACTCTAAGAATAAATAATTTATTTACCCATTCTGTTTTGATTGACATTTGGATCGTTTTCCATTTTTTTCTGCTATCAAATTTGCTACATGGAATATTTTTATAGTTTTTTTCCTAGAGATAAATCTAGAAGTCAAATGACTTGAGTTGCAAAGTATATACATTTTCCATTTTATATCCCAAAGGAATTTTAGCATTAAATTCACAGTAGTATATAATAGTTCCTATCACAATATTTATATTTAGCTGTCCTATCAAGAAATAAATTGAACACTCTACTCAGTAATTTGAGAACAGTTTAAGTGAGGGATTACTTACACTGGATATGGTAATCAAGCAGCCGGTAAGGTATAGTGAAATACTCTGAAGTTAGCAACATCAAAGAATTGTTGTCACCCCTATCCCGAAAGGACAAAGAAGGTGAGGTTCCTGGAACTTGAAGTGAGTTTTTATATGGAAATGGTCCCCTAGTGTGAGTCATATTTAAGCTTTGAGATACAGTAGAGGGATACCAGCAATATGCAATGACCTGGTAAGGAAGCAGCTTGGGGAAGAAGTATGCTGAGCTCACTCTTCTTGCTCTCCAATCTTACATTTGAAATTTTCTTTCTTTCTTTTGTTATTTGCCTTCTAATTTTATTTATTTCCTTATTTATTTTTAATTTTTATTTCCATGGATTTTGGGGGGACATGTGGTGTTTGGTTACACAAATAAGTTCTTTCGTGGTGATTCCTGAGAATTTTGGTGCGCCCATCACCTGAGAAGGGTACACTGTACCCAATTTGTAGTTTTCTTTTTAATCCCTTACCCTAATCCCAACCTTTTCTTTCAGTCCCCAAAGTCCACTGTATCCTTCCTAGGACTTTGCATCCTCATAGCTTAGCTCCCACTCATGAGTGAGAATGTACAGTGTTTGGTTTTATATTCCTGAGTTACTTCACTTAAAATAATTGTCTCCAAATCCACTCAGTTGAACATATGCAAAACATCAACATTATAGAAAAATCTCACACAGCTAGTGTGGACAACAGTAGCAAACCACAACAAAAAAAGCCAAATACGAAGCAATGCATTCTGTATGTTTTCAGGTACAAAGAGTAGAAAAAAAAACAGGCACAACTAGTCTATGCTTGTTAGAGATAAGGGTGGTGGTTACACAATGAGGATAACTAGAAAGGTACGTAAAGGCAATTTCTGAATTACTGCTAATGTTCTGTTTCTCAGCATACTTGCTGGTTTCGCTTTTGTGTTAATTAATCGAAATTCTCCAACATATGTGCTCTCCTGTATGTATGTTATGCTTCAATTAAAAGTTTTAAAAATCTATAAGGGCCAGCATTCATAAGAATGCTTTCTTTATATTTCAGATGGTTTTCATGTACTTTGAGATATCTTATTTTTTTAACTCAAACATTAATCAGCACCTAATGATCACACTTCTGATTGAAATAAATACCTGCTCACTGCCACTGACAGTAGAAAAGCTTTCGCTATGCTGATTATAACATTTTTTTTGTCACTAGATTTTACCCTAACAGATCATTGTTTTATTCTTTATTGTCAGAACTATTCAAAGACAATTATTTTTAAACCCAAATCATTATTTTTGAAAAATGTTCTTCATGGTTAGGTTGACTTATAGCCAAAACATTTGTTTAGCAAATCAGGTAATTCACTTTGTTGTGATATATTTTGCAACTCATCTAGCTTGGAGGGGGTTTCACAAAATCCCAGAAATATATCTGAAATTTGAGATTGTAAGGATACTTTTGGAATTTATTCATCATTATGCTGAACATTTGATTTAATGTGCTCTGACCACCCTATGCTAAAATTATTTTGACCATGGTTTATAATGCAGAATTTTGGACCCTGATTACTCAATTTTCTTATTTTGAAGAACATTTACAAATGTCTTCTGAGGAAATTAACCACATCTGCAGTAAGCCTTTTGAGGAAATGAGCTATATCTTACTGTCTTACTAATCACTCTTCACTGTTTGTCAGAGTCCCCATGCAATAAATGTTGAATAAAATAAATAGCATAGGTAAGGCATGTATTTAAACCTTTACCTCGTAGAGTTTTTAATTTTTAAAGCAAATCCTTATTCTTCTTTTGACTAGTTAACATGTAAAATTTTGTTCTCCGTAGACTTTACAGCCTCAGTATATTAATGTAAAATTAGTTTCTCTAACAAATAATCCTGGATATCTACAATGCTTTCTAAGGGTGTCCAAGGGTGAAAATACAGTCATGGGTTCTTACTTTCTGTTTCTGTTTGAGCCCCTTCTTCATGTGTGTGTTTTGCTTACCACTAGAGCCCAAAACTAAAAACCAAGGCTTCAGGCTGCTAAAAGCCTGAAACAAAATAAAACAACAAGAAAAAAGTAAGATTGGTTAGATAAGGTTGCAAAAAAGTTTATTTCTTTCTTACATCACAGTTACAACCATTGGCTTGTAAAATCACTGTACTCATTTACATTCCAGCCAATCAGAAGTTGAATAAAGCAAAAAGGAATATGCTTAGGAGACTCCTATGAAGCAAGCTTGGAAGTGAAACACCATACTTCATTCCCAGTCCATTACTTATTACTCAATTAAATCATTACTGCAAGGAAGAATGAATGTGCAGTCAAGCTGTGTGCCCAGAAATTTCAAAAGAAAATGGATTTTAGTGAATATCTAATAGTTCCTGCAACACAACTCATCTCAAAATATCCTAAATTTTACTATTTGTAAAATCAGTGGTTAAATCAGTGGTTGGTTAGATCAGTATTACCTTTTAAAGGCAATCTTTTTTAGCACCTGGGACCAGTTTCATGGAAGATAATTTTTCCACAGACCAGGATGTTGGTGGGTGGATGGTTTCAGGATGATTTAAGGGTATTACATTTATTGTGCACTTTATTTCTATTATTATTACATTTACATTGTGATATGTAATGAAATAATTCTACAACTCACCATAATGTAGAATCAGTGGGAGCCCTGAGCTTCTTTTTCTGGAACTAGATGGTCCCATCTGGGGATGATCAGAGACAGTGACACCCGAAGTGTGTTGCTTATGTTCAGTCTACTTTGTAATCTCAGTTTGGTTACTGTCACTACAGAAAACCCTTCTTTACAAAGATGGGATGTTGGAAATGGAAACAGGCTTTTCAGTGTTTTTATGGCAATTTCAGGATATTCTGCCTGACTTTAATCCAGAACATATGGAGATTTGAAGTTGTCTCAAACATACTTTTAAGGCCACCATCATTTATGATCTCAAACAGTTAATCCTCTTAGCAGGGACAAAATTGATTTACCAGGCTTATTCACAAATGGATTGCAGATCCATTCCTTCCCAGTTCAGGGCTCTTTTCTGGTTTGGAAGTGAGGCTTACACTCTTTTGAAAGCTGAGATAAGTGATCATTCACCAGATGGAAGCAAGAAGGCCCTCGTTCAATCACTTTCAAAATCACTGTTAATGTTTGAAACAGGTAAAAAAATCCAAATGTTCAGTCATCACCCCCATAATTCCAGTTTGGCTGTGAATGCAGCCACTCTATCTGCCAACTTGAACACAGTAGGTTGTTCTCCCATAAAGTGACAGATTGAGTTCATTGAGCAGGTTGAATATGGCACACAGGAAGCAAGTTTTGTGACCCATCCTGTGTCACTGGAATGTACTGCCAGTGGTGACTGTTTTTCTTAAAGAAATCTCTGGAGCAGCTCTCGTAACTCAAAAACTCTGGCCAGTGATCTACCTTTAGAAAGCTCTCTCACTTCTGTGTATATGAGAAGACTTAAATGTTCTGCATCCATCTCCTCACAGAGCTGCATGAACAGTCATGAGTTAAGGAATGTACTTTAATGTGGTTGATAGTTTTAATCACATACTGCATGAAAACCATATATAAAGAGAACACATGAATACTGGAACTTATGTTCTCTTATGTAAAGAGAACTTATGAATGATGACCCTTATAGATTTTTAAAATTTTTATTGAAGCATAATATACATACAGGAGAGCACATAAGTTGTAAATGTCCAGTTTGGAGAATTTGGATTAATTTAACCCAAAAGTGAAACCAGCAAGTATGTTGAGAAACAGAACGTTAGCAGTAATTCAAAAATTGCCTTTGTGTACATTTCTAGTCATCTCCATTGTGTAACCGCTACCCTTACCTCTAACAAGCATAGACTCTTAGAAACAGAGATAAATACTTCACTGACTTTAAGACAGTTTTTAATTTTTGCATTTTTGTTATTGGAATGCGTCTTAATGACATCTTTGAATCACAGTTGCTCAAGTGGCAATTTTGATGTGGTTGTCATTCTTAGTACATTGAGCTTAGTTGTTATTTCTGTTGTCATGACTGGACATAATGCAATTTTTTAATGTTTCAGATAAAAACCATGTAAGAGACATTTGTGAAGGCTTTTACATGAATTCTGATTATTGTCTTAGGAACTGTTTAATGACATCTTGTAAGTTCGAGAAGGTATCCACATCAAACTTTGCAGAACTGTATCCAGAGTTTGGAAGAATATTTCTGAGATACCACTAAAGCACTTAAAAATGCTATATTACCAATACTTATGATGGTATGGAAGATTACATTATGTGGGAAAACTCAGACATTAGTAAGTCTGAGTAAAACAGTTATTCAGAAGTGTGTGAATGTAAAAATATTTTAGAAATTCTTAACCAACTAATTTTACTAGAAAATCTTGATATATGCTCAACATTGATATATAGTAGGGCATTTGTATAAATATGCCTAAAATATATTTTAATAAGCATAATAAAATATTAAGAAATTACTGGGGTAATTTGACAGCTATTTTTTGTAATAGACACAATAATGGTATATTTTAAACTAGATAGGATTTTGGCTTCAAGGAAATATAACATATGAGTACAAAGCTCATGAGAGTTCAGTTAGGCCTGGGGTTAGATAGCTAATAATATTTAGTAGGTGACATATGTTAGAGGAAACAGAAGATCTTGAGCTGAGCCTTGAGAAACAGAATCATTTAAGGAAAAGCTGAGAAAAACAAGATATATAAAGAGATGATCAGAAAAGCCTAAAGAAATTAGGCCAGTCATGGAGGCCATGGAATGAGAAGAGTTATCAACAGTGTCAAACATTTCTGAAAATTAATGATAACTATGAAAGAAATTTGGTTGAAATAATATAGATACAAAAATCTTGAAGAAACAAAACAAAAAGAATATGTACTAGATTGGTCATTAACTTGGCCATTAAAGTCACCCAGGGTGATGAGTTTGGGGTGGAGAGGATGACTGTGAGTTATCTGTAGGGACCTTGAGAATTAACAAGGATGGGCTGTGGCTCAATGAAAGTGTTTACAAGACAACCAAGCCCTCCTTTGAAAATGGTGGTGAGGAATCTCAACTGTCGACTGATCCCAACTGTAGACTCTGAGTGTGTATATTATTCCTTAATAATTTTGTTTCAGCTTTATTAATGATATAATTCATTGTGTATATATTGTATGGATATATAAATTAGTGTTGGTATATTATGTGTGTCCCAGGTTTTGTGTTAGTGCTTTTTATTTTATTTTATTTTATTTTTAAAGAGTGCCTGCTTGGAACTTTGTCTCTTTTCTGGAGATATAATGACAAGAAATGAAGTGACCGCAATTAGAAACATTTTACCCATGAGTCTGAAATGCAGACAACTAGAATACTGTCATGTGTCACTTAATTATGGAGATACATTCTGAGAAATGCATCATTAGACAGTGTCATTGTGCAAGCATCATAGACTGTACTTAGAAAAACATAGCTGTTATGGCCTACTACACACCTAGCATATATGGTCTTGCCTATTGCTCTTAGGCTACAAGCTTGAACAACATGTTACTGTATTGAATAATGGTATAGGTAATTGTAACATAATGGTAAGTATTTGTGTATCTAAACATAGCTAAACAGATGTTACAGTAAAAATACCATATTATAATCGTAGAGAACCACCATTGTATATGTGGTCTATTGTTGTCTCAAAAATTATGTGGACCATGGCTATATATACATTTTCTTTTTTCAAATATTCACTAAAGCTACTTTTCAAAAATTTCAATATATTGTTTAAAGATGAATTCTTTCATTTTATAGGAATGCATTTTATATAAATGGGAATAAAAGTTTATGTATTCCAATTTTTATGTATTATTTACAGCAGATTTACTTTTCGAACTAATTTCCACTGGCATCCCAATATCCTGTCACATAACATATAGGTATGTGTGTGCACACACTGGTACATGCATATGTAATTCCACATGTCAGTATTGACTCTCTCTTGGAAAAATATCCGACATTCAAATGATGTGCAGTTATTTATGGTGTTGACTTCCCATGCATCATTTTCTTCTACTGGTCTGAATTATGATGAATTGAACTCTCCTAGATTTTTCACTCCTTTAAGATTTCAGTATTCAGATAGCTGCCTGTTGCCTAACCAATTTGTTTATTCTAGTTTCATGCAGTGTAGCATGAGAACCAGGGTTTCTTTCTGCCCATTTTCTATATGTTTGTGTTGTTATTTCAATAGCTTTATGAAAGATTTGCCATATTGAGGTTTAAATATTGAGGGTGGTAGGGTGATGGTTGTAGTACTTTGACTTTGGCCAAGTTTATTGATCTTTCTATCCACACTTTATAATTACCTACAGAAAAGAAGCAATTATCTTGCCTGAAAAATACTTGATAAGGCTTATTGTATAACAACGGAGTATATGCTACTCTTTCCAAGCTGTCAACGCATTTTTTGCTGTGACATTTCTGAATGTTTTGAGCAAGAAGCTGTCTCAGTGAATTTAATGGAAAAGAGATCACCTGGAAAATGCCTCGATTGCCTGTAATTCATTGCCCCTTCCCTCTGGTCCTGTAGTAAGATAATGTGACATATATTTTGTACTCTTCTAAAAAGGTTGTCTTGCATTTCCGTTTTTTTTTTTTTTTTTTTTTTTTTTGTAGCTACAGACAGGAGGGAATAAGAAATTCTTTAGTCTCCCTGTCTAACTCATTACTATAGAAAGCTGTCCAGAATTAAACTCTAGTTTTCTCTTGTCAAGTTACATTAAAGAGCCTGGTCTTCAGACAGGAAACACAAGTGTGACAACATGGATTGGAGGTGGAGGAAGATAAATCAAATTCAGTTGATCACTTTTATTCCAGAGGACAAGCTAATTTCCCATAGACAGAATTGGCTGACAACTAACTGAAATAAATTCACTGGGGTTTACAGAAATGCCTAGTGGATTATGAAGGGTGTATGTGACTGTGTGTCTGTGTGTGTGTTGTGTGAGTATATTTACGTAGATGTGTGGTATTGTCTTAGAGTTGCTTATTGTCTTTATCATTCTTCTTATTTGGCATAGTTTATAGCTTTATTTGGGAATCCTGTATATACAGCCTCTATGATTTGGGTGCTTTTAGAGTAATGTGAATGTTGAATACTCTCTTTAGAAATCTGTATCTTAATTGAGCCCATTCAAACTTTGAATATTTTTAATTTCCAATATTTATTTCAATAGAAATCTATATCTTGATTGAGCCCATTCAAACTTTGAATATTTTTAATTTCCAATATTTATTTCAAAATGATCAGCACCTTTTATTTTTGTTTCTCAGACAACATGAAGGAGGCACATAGTCCACAACAGCAGCTGCTTAATTTTGCTTTAATTTTTGTTTAATCTTACCCTTTTACTTCTCCGCTGACTATAGGCAACCAATGCAAATAGTGTAGTACATTTGCTTCCACTGTTTTTTCCATGCTCAGATAATCACATAAAAATATAGTTTCATGTTTGCATGGTTTTATGTAAATTCATCCATATTATATACATTTCTCTGCATCTTGCTTTAGTCACTTAAATATATATTAAGGAAATAGCTCCAGCTAACTAGTATAATTATAAAACATTTATGGTATGAATGTATCCTACTTTATTAATTTATTAAACTATTACCTTTTGGTGGCTTTCAATTTATTTCTAGATTTTTGTTTTTTTTTTGCTAAATACCTCGTTGTGATAAACTTCCTTGTTCTTCCTCTGAAATCTAGGTGGAAAAAATATAAAAACAACAACAACAAAACTTCCTTGTTCTAGATGTTGCAGCCTTTCAATTTCATGTGATAGCTTAAGATGAATGCTATTGTGGGGTTGAACATTATGTGTATTTTAATTTAGTATGTATAACTACATTTCTTCTTCTGAAGGCTTTTACTAATCTCATTTTCATCAGCAATACAGGAGAGCTCATTTTTCTCCATATACTTCCAGCAGTGGGTGTTGCCATTTTTATGTTTAATCAATTTCAGTGGTAAAGTTACATGTTATAATTGCTTTAATTTGCATTTTACTAATTATTGAGGCTAAACCACTTCCTAATCTGTTAGTCACCTTTCTGCATTGTTGCCTATGTTTGACTATCTTGTATCCCTACTCATTTAAAGATTTATTTTTATATTATAGAGACAAATTTATCTGTTTTATAGAATTAAATGTTTTCACTTATGACCCCTCTTCTAATGTTTTTTGGTAATGCTGTCTTTTGCCATATGACATTTTTTACACGTCTATGTAATCAAATGGACTTTTTCCTTATTTTTACAGCTTCTAAGTTTTCTGTTTTGCTTCAGAAGGTTTCCTTGATCTTTGTTTGTGTTATAAATGTTTTTTAAGGTAGTTTATCAAGAGGTAAGGTTTCTTTGAGATGCTCCACAATAAATCAACAGGTCTGTAATACTCTGATTTCTGCCCTTATTTGAATATTTATAGGTATGTTCAATATGCTAAGAACTGTGGCAGATAAAAAGGCAAATCAGACGGAAGCCAAAGCTTCTGATAAGTTATAATAAAGGAGGTAGAAAGGAATATATCAATTAAGACTGGAAATGACAAGTACCGTAGAGAAAAATTGATAAATTGCTGCTCTCAGAAGAAATCTCTCTCTCCTGTTTCAGTGAACTCATTGGTTTTGGCAGGAACATTCGATTGTAACTTGTGAAATATTTGATTGTGAGAAAGTCACATTTTACCATAAAGCTGATATGATAAATCCATTGCATTGTATGTTTAATTTTATTACTTATAATGATATATCTTTCATTCTCTATATATTTATTATTATATCTCTGTGTCTCCTGCTCTCTCTCTCTCTCTCTCTCTCTCTCTATATATATATATATATATATATATATGTATATATGACTATTTTACATTGGATATGTGTATATAGATAAATGCACACAAATACTAGGGCCAAGAAATTATACTAAATAACACAGACATACAGTTATAATAATTAAAATCTATTCTTTGTTTTACAAGTCCCATATGCCAAATTATTTGTATACATTATTCTAGTCATTCCTTGGAGAAGTCCTATGATGGGTTTTGTCACTCTCATTAAATATTATAAACTGAGATTTAGAGGGTAACTTGTCCATGGTATATAGCACACACATGGACAGCTAGACCTGGAATTCTGACCCATGACATTTGATTTTGTGTCCTGTGTTTAACCATATCAATGTATATCTGTCATGAGTTGCCCAAACCATGGGGTATGCAGTAGAGCTCCGCAGAATGGTTATTTCTTCCTATATTTTATCCTCTGTTTTCCCTTCAGGAAACACTATATGCTTTTTATCTGTCATAGTGGTAATGGCACAATAGAAATATTCCAAAAAATCAACCCAGGAGGTAAAGTGAACAAATATTTATAGAATATAGCAGATAAGCTCTAACAGTTTTAATGCATATTATTTAATATACTGAGCAGCTAGAATTCATACAGTCACCTTCCCAATGAAAATGGTAAACAATTAAGATCAAGTGCATACTGCCTCTGCATTTTTGAGAAAATGATAATGAGAGGCAGATTAGACCATTAAAAGGCAAACATTTGAAGAAAATTGCTGCTTAAGAACTTCCATCCACCAATAAAGGAGCCACTGCTATGGTCAAAAGTTTGCAAACATATGTAATGGACAAAATCTTAAATTTTAATTGTAACTGAAAGCTGTGCTTATTTGGAAACTGCAAGAATGCCTATTTGCATGGACTTGAGGATTAAAGAAAATAGCTCATAAATGACACATTGCTAAACTTTTACTAAAGGAATTTTACTCCCCAGTGAATTTTACTGCCAGGTGTTATGCACATTTATTTTGAATGGATATTCTGTGGCCTGCTCTTCTCAAATGTCACAGTAACTCTGGGCATCCTTCCCTAAAATCACTTTTTTCCCTCTGGTCAGGGCCTCTCAGCTGGGAAATGGAAGAGACAGGGTTCAAACTCATGTTTGGGAAGCCTCTGAAGTGTTTCCATTTGAGACTAGTGAATCTTGCAGACATTATCAAGTGCCTTTTTCTTTCATCTTGGTAAAGCTGATTCTAGGTTGTTTCTGTCCTCTGTAGTGTGATATCATGTATTATTTCCAGAATCATAGCAGGGATCAAGGGAGCAGGAATATATATTCTTAGATATACATGTATGCACTAATTTAGGCTTCATATGTAATAGCACACAGTGTATACTGAATTTTCTACTATCTCCCAGGAAAAATTTGGATTATCTGGCAGTGTTTTAGAATTGGTGATCCCCATTATTATTTCTTTCTTTTTAAAATTATATCAACTTTTATTTTAGATTCAGGGGGTACATGTGCAGTTTTGTTACATGGGTATATTGAGTGATGCTGAGGTTTGAGGTATAGATCCCATCACCCAGCAAATTACCTGATCGGTAGTCTTTTAATCCACGCTCCCTTCCCTCCTCCCTCCTCTCTGGTGGTCTCCAGTGTCTATTGTGCCTGTCTTTATGCATGTGTGAACTCAGTGTTTAGCTCCCATTAATAAATGAGAACACATGCTATTTGGTTTTCTGTTCGTGTGTTAATTTACTTAGGATTATGGCCTCCGGCTGCATCTCTGTTGCTGCAAAGGATATGATTTCTATTTACAACTGCATAGTATTCCATGGTGTATATATTACCATGCTTTCTTTATTCAATCCACCATTGATGGGCACCTAGTTTGATTCTATGTCTTTGTTACTGTGAATAGTACAGCAATCAACATATGAATCCTTATGTCTTTTTCATTAGAATGATTTATTTTTCTTTGGTTATATAGGCAGTCATGAGATTGCTGGGTTGAACAGCAGCTCTGGTAAGACCTTTCAGAAATCTTTAAACTGCTTTACACAGTGGCTGAACTAATTTGCATTACTGCTAATAGTGTATAAGTGTTCCCTTTTCTCTGAAGCCTTGCCAGCATCTTAATTTGACTTTTTAATAACAGCCATTTTGACTGGTGTGAGATAGTACATCATTGTGGTTTTGATGTGCATTTCTCTGATGATTAATGATACTGAACAATTTTCTATGTTTGTTGGCTGCTTGTGTATCTTTTTATGAGCACTCTCTTTATATCCTTTGTCCATTTTTAAATGGGGTTATTTGTTTTTTACTTATTGTTGAATCTTAAGTTTCTTATCGATTCTGGACGTTAGATCTTTGTTGCATGCATAGTTTGTAATTTTTTTTGTGGGTTATTTACTCTGTTGATAGGATCTTTTCTTTGCTGTACAGAAGCATTTTAATTAATTAGGTCCCACTTTTAAATTTTTGTTGTTGTTACAATTGCTTTGGGGGAGCTTAGCAAAAAATTCTTTGCCAAGGCTGTGTCCAGTAGGGTATTTTTTAGATTTTCTTCTAGAATTTTTGTTGTTTGAGGTCCTGCATTTAAATCATTAATCTAACTTGAGTTAACTTTTGTATATTGTAGAAGATAGGTGTGTTAGTTCATATGTATTGCTATGAAGGAAAACCTGAGGCTGGGAAATCTTTAATGAAAAAAGCTGCCACAATTTTTGAACAACCAGATCTGATGTGAACTACCATAGTGAGAATTCACTCATTACCATGGGGATTGTACCAAGCCATTTATGAGGAATCTGCTCCAATGGCCCAAACACCTTCCACTTGGTCTCTCCTCCAAATTGAAAATCACATTTCAACATAAGATTTGGAGGCAACAAACATAAACCTACATTAGTAGGGATCCAGTTTTATCTTTCTGCATATGACTAGCTAGTTATCTCTGCACCATTTATTGAATAGAAAATCCTTCCCCCATTGCTCGTTTTTGTTGGCACTGTGAAAGATCAGATTGGGTAGGTGTGCAGCTTTCTTACTGAGCTATGTATTCTGTTCCATTGGTCTATGCATCTGTTTTTGTATCAGTACCATGGTGTTTTGGTTATTTCTATCTTGTAGTACAGTCTGAAGTAAGGGAGTATTATGTATCTGGCTTTCTTCCTTTTATTTATGATTGCTGTGTCTATTTGGGCTGCTTTTGTTTCCATATTAATTTTAGACTAGTTTGTTCTAATTCTGTGAAAAACAACATTGGTAGTTTGACGGAAATGGCATTGGATCTGTAAATTGGTTTCAGAAGTTCTGTAATTTTAAAGAAATTGAATCTTCCAATCCATGAGCATGGAATATTTTTCCATTTATTTTTGTCATCTTATTTTTCTTTCAGCAGTATTTTGCAGTTTTCTTGTAGAGACCACTCACCTCCTTGGTTGGCTGTATTCCTAGATATTTCCTCCTTTTTGGGTATTGTAAATGAGATTGCATTACTGATTTGAATCATGGTTTGAATGTTTTTGGTGTATAAAAATGGTACTAATTTCTGTACACTGATTTCGTATCTTGTAACTTTACTGAAAACGTTAATCAGTTCCAGGAGACCTTCTTTTCTGGCACTATAACTTTATACTTAGAAAACTCTTTAAAGAGTTTTCTCAGTTCTCTCCAGAAAGGAGAGATTGTTTGACTTCTTGTTTTCCATTTTAATGCCTTTTATTTCTTTCTCTTATCTGATTGCCTGGCTAGGGGTTTCCAATACTATGTTGAATAGGAGTGGTAAGTGTGGGTATCATTGTTCCAGTTCTTAAAGGGAACTGTTCAAGCTTTTGCCTTTTCAGTAGGATGTTGGCTTTGGGTTTCTCATACATGGCTCTTACTATTTTGAGCTATATTCCCTAAATTTACTGTTTATTGAGGATTTTTATCATGAAAGAATGTTGGATTTTATCAAAAGATTCTTCTGTATCTATTGAGATGTTCATATGATTTTTGCTTTTAATTTTGTTTATGTGGTGAATCATATTTATTGATTGTGTATGCTGAACTTTTTGATGTGCTGCTGGATTTGGTTTGCTAGTATTTTGTTAAGGATTTTTGCATATATGTCCATCTGGGATGTTGGTCTGATGTTTGCTTGTTTCTTGGATATCTGTCAGATTCTTGTTTCCTTTGGGTATCTGTCAGGTTAATACTGGGTTCATAGAGCTGAGGAGCCCCTCCTGCTCAATTTTTGGAATAATTTTAGTAAAACTGATACCAATTTTTTTTTAACATATGGTAGAATTTGGGTATGAATCCATCCAGAGATTTTGCTGGTTAATAGGCTTTTATTACTGATTCAGTTTCAGAACTCAATATTGGTCTGTTCAGGTTTTCATTTCTTCCTGTTTCAATCTTGGGAGAGTGTTTTTTTCCAGAAATGTATCAATTTCCTCTATATTTTCTAATTTATGTGCATAGACTTTTTTATAGTGCTCTCTGAGGATCTTTTGTATATCTGTAGGATCCGTTTTAATGTCATCTTTGTCATTTCTAACAGTACTTACTTGGATCTACTCTTTATATTTCTCTGTCAACCTAGCTAGCAGTCTATCCATCTTGTTTGTTATTTCAAAGTACTAACTCTTGGTTTCATTGCTCTTCTGTATGATTTGTTTGTCTCAATTTAATTCAGCTCATCTCTAATCTTAGTTATTTCTTTACTTCTGCTAGCTTTGGATTAGATTGTTCTTGGTTTTCTGGTTTACATAGGTACAGTGTTAGATTGTTAATTTGAGTTATTTCCAACTTCTTGATGAAGGTATTTAGTGCTATAGGCATTCCTCTTAACACTGCTTTAGCTTTATCTCAAAGATTTTGGTAAACTGTGTTCCTATTTTCATTAATTTAATTTATTTATTTCTGCCATAATTTTGTTGTTCAGGCAGAAGGTATTCAGGAGCATGTTTAACTTTCATGTATTTGTGTAGTTTTGAGAAATCTACTTGATATTGATTTCTATTTTTATTTCACTGTGGTCTAAGAGTACGCCTAGTATGATTTCAATTTTTTTTTAAATTTGAGACTTGCTTTATTAATGAGCATGTGGTTGATCTTAGAGTATGTTCCTTGTGACGACAAGAAAAATGTATGTTCTATGGTTGTCAGGTAGAGTATTCTGTAGATGTCTATTAAGTCCAATTGGTCAAGTGTCAAGTTTAAGTCCAGAATTTCTTTGTGAGATTTCTGCCTCAATAATCTGCTTAATACTGCCAGTAGTGTTTTGAAGTCTCCTATTATTAATGTATGACTGTCTAAGTCTTTTCATAGGTCCAAAAGGACTTGTTTTATGAATGTGAGTGCTCCAATGTTGGGTGCATATATATTTAGGATAACTACATTTTCTTGTTGAATTGAATTCTTTATTGTTAGTTCTTCTTAATTATTGGTGGTTTAAAGTCTGACTCTCTCTCTCTCTCTCTCTCTCTCTCTCTCTCTCTCTATATATATATATATATATATATATATATAGTGTGACTCTTTTTTTTGTTTCTGTCTGCATGGTGCTATTTCTTACTTTACTTAAAATGTCTAGGTGTTGTTAAATATGAGATGGGTCTCTTGAAGACAGCAGATGATTGGCTCTTCTGTTTTCATCCAGCTTGTCACTCTATGCCTTTTATGTGGGGCATTTGGTCATTTATATTCATTGGATTAGTATTGATATGTGAAATTTTGATTCTGTAATTATATTGTTTTCCTTGTATTGTAGAATTGACTGTGTAGTTGTTTTATAGTATCTGTGGTCTATTTGTTGAAGTGTGATTTTTGTAGTAGCAGGTATTGTTTTTTTGTTTCCATGTTTAGGTTACTTAAGGACCTCTTGTAAAGCTGGTCTAGTTGCAAAAAATTATCTCAGCATTTGCTTCTCTGAGAAGGATTTTATGTCCTTTTTTCATATAAAGCTTGGTTTGATAGTATATGAAATGCTTTGTTGAAATTTCTTTTTTTTTTTTTTTTTAAGAATGCTGAAAATAAGCCCCAGTCTTTTTTGGCTTGCAAGATATCTATTGAGAGTTCCACTGTTAGCCTCATGTGGTTCACTGTGTATGTGAGCTTACCCTTCTTTCTAGCTGTCTTTGAATTTTTTTCTTTCATATTGACCTTGGTGAATCAGTTGACTATACATGTTGGAATGATCATCTTGTATAGTATCTTGCCAGGATTCTCTGTATTTCTGGAACTTGTTGGATGAAAAACATGGAACCTGTGTTTCTCAACCCTCTCAACCACTTTAGCTATATTGCAAACTTTTTTTGTAAACAATATATCCTCAAATAGGTTTTCCAAGTGGCTTACTCTCTCCTCTCTCAGAAATGAAATGAGTTATAGGTTTGGTCTTTTTACATATCCTATATTTGTTAGAAGTTTTGTTCACTTTCTAAAATATTTTTTCTTTATTTTTATCTAACTGAGTTGATTCAACAAACTGGTCTTTGAGCTCTGAGATTCTATCCTCAGCTTAGTCTTTTTGCTGTTACTACTTGTGTTACTATTATAAAATTCTTATAGTTAATTTTTTATTTCCAGAATGAAAATGTATATTTTAAAATTCTTAAAATGGATATTCCTTAAAATTGATATTTTATGGCTCTTGAATAATTTTATTGGACTCTCTGATTCCTTGGGTTGAATTTCAACTTTCACCTGAATCTTGATGAGCTTCCTTGCCATCCAGATTCTGAATTCTCTGTCTGTCATTTCAGTCATTTCAAGTTAGATAAGAAGCATTTCTGGGAAGCTAGTGAACTTAAGTGGATGTTTAGGTTTTTGAATCTTGAGAGTTCTTGCACTTATTCTTTCTCATCTGAGAAGACCGAGGTTCCTTTCACTGTGGTATATGATGATTATAGTTAATTGGGTTAATTTCTAGGTGCTTTCAGAGAGCAAAGCCTCTGCAAAGGACCTTTAATTTTGGCTGAATTTGTGTCCTGGGTTTGACAGGAATGTATATTGGGAGAATATTTTTTGGTGTTATAATTTGGGCTCGAATCCAGTAGATGGACCTTAAGAATAATGGCCAGCAGATAGGCTTTTACTCAGCCACATAGCTCTTTGGTTTTTATTCACATTCTCAGCCATACTTTGTGGTGGGGGAGAGGAGAGACATAACCCCTTCTCTGGGTTTGCTTCTGATCTTTGAGTGAGTCCCCTCTGATCACTGGTGCTGTGCCTCCATTTCCTTTATAAGATGTTCTGGGACATGGGACTCCCTTGGACAGAGGCCATGCCAGGAAAATAGGCCACACTTTTTCTGTACTAACCCTACAAAGGGAAGCCTTCTCTGCTCCCATGTTGATCCATGAACCCGTGTTTCTCAAACCTCTCAGTATTCTGAGAGTGAGGGCTCTTCTCTTGCTCAAGTGTCAGGCACAGATCTTAGCGCAGTACTCGTGAGCTGTGCACTTCAGCCCTGGGGCACAGGAATCAGTTTGTAGTTCTTTTCGTCTGGCCCCTTGGGATCAGGTACTGGTTGCATTGGGAGATCCAAAATGGTTCAGGCCCCCAGTAAATTACTTAGGTATATTTGTCAGTGAACACCCAGACTGGGCAGTGAAGGCTGCTGCTATGCATATACTCCTTTGTGTTGGCCAGGCAGGGAAGAATTGTCTGACAGGAGGGCATAAGGAACAGATGTACCCGTTATCTGGGGCTAGAGTCCCAGATGCGATGGGAAATAAGAAGCTTTGGGGGATGGGCAGCTACAGCCACATTCTACTGCAGCAACCCAATGTGCAGAAGCCCATGAATTCCATGCAGGCTAGCTCCCTGTCTCTGTCTACTCTCTTGGCAGATTTCCTTGACAGTTCAAATGTCTAATGGGGGGATAAAATTTCTTGTAGCTAGGATCCCAGAAGTCCCTGGGAATAATGGGCTGTTCCTCAATCTCTTCACTCACCTGTTTTCTAGGTGCCATTCAGGGCTGGAATATGAAAGTCCCTTTTATTCTAAGGAGATTGGAAGGAACCTGAGGTGTGGGTTGACTTGTTCAATGCCGTTTCTCACTATGGAGAGAATAACATCTTTCAAAGACACATAAATAGTGCCATAGATAAGAACTGAGTCTCTCTTAATTAAGATTTATATATTGAGACTTAGCCAGTATTATCAGATATTTTCAAGCTATAATTGGGTGGGGTAATAATTTTTATAATTATATTAGGGAAAACATAGTTTAAAGAAAGGAATATTTTAAATAATCTGTGCCATTCAAATTATATTCTTTCACCTTGGTCAGAATTTTTAAAATTTTTTCTGACATGCCTATATTTCTCTGAAAGCTCTTATTGTTATTTTTTCTTTACTAAATTATTCTCAAGTAGCTTATAATATTTGAGAATCAAGATTTTAAAGGAATGATCTAATGACTATTGGCTTAGTGTGATGGTTAATACTGAGTGTCAACTTTATTGGATTGAAGGATGAAACGTATTGATCCTGGGTGTGTCTGTGAGAGTGTTGCCAAAGCTAATAAAAATTTGAGTCAGTGGGCTGGGAAAAGCAGACCTACCCTTGATCTGGGTGGGTGCTGTCTAATCAGCTGCCAGCAAAGCCAGGATCTAAAGCAGACAGAAAAACATGAAAAGGCTATATCTTTCTCCTATGTTGGATGCTTCCTTCCCTTGAATATCAGACTCCAAGTTCTTTAGCTTTGGGAATTGGACTGACTTCCTTGCTCCTTATATATATACATGGAGGGTTTGTTAAGTAGTGTTAACTCTTATGAACACAAGATACCTCAATAGGTCATCTGCAAGCTGGGGAGAAAGGAAGCCAGTCTGAGTCCCAAAGGTGGATGTGTATATATATATATATATAGATGTATATAGATGTGTGTATATATATATATATAATATTATTATAATTATATATAATATTTAATATAATATTTTATATTATATTGTTATATAATATTATAATATAAGATATATATTTATAATA
>CAUYLG010029702.1:0-21075 GCA_963573385.1 Cacajao melanocephalus | reverse complement strand
CATGACTTTGCTATTGTAAATAGTGCTGCAGTAAACATACATGTGCATGTGTCTTTATAGTCGAATGATTTCTGTTCCTTTGGGTATAGTAATGGGATTGCTGGGTCACATGGTATTTCTGGTTCTAGATCTTTGAGGAATTGCCATACTGTCTTCCACAATGGTTGAACTAATTTACATTCCCATCAACAGTGTAAAGGCATTTCTATTTCTACACAGCTTAGCCAGCATCTATTTCTTTTTAACTTTTTAATAATCACCATTATGACTGACATGAGATGGTATCTCATTGTGGTTTTTATTTGTATTTCTCTAATGACCAGTGATGTTGAGTTGTTTTTCATATATTTGTTGGTTGTATAAATGTCTTCTTTTGAGAAGTGTCTGTTCATATCCTTTGCCTACTTTTTGATAGGGATGTTTTTTTCTTCTAGATTTGTTTAAATTCCTTATAAATTCTAGATATTAGACCTTTGTCAGATGGGTAGATTGCAAAAATTTTTTCCCATTATGTAGGTTCCCTGTTCATTCTGATGATAGTTTCTTTTGCTGTACAGAGGTGCTTTAGTTTAGTTAGATCTCATTTGTCTATTTTTGCTTTTGTTGCAATTGCTTTTGGCATTTTTGTCATGAAGTCTTTGCTCATGCCTATGTCCTGAATGGTATTGCCTAGGTTTTCTTCTAGGGTTTTTATGATTTTGGGTTTTACAATTTAAGTCTTTAATCTGTCTTGAGTTAATTTTCGTATATGTTGTAAGGAAAGAGTCCAGTTTCAGTTTTCTGCATATATCTAGCCAGATTTATGAATAGGAATCCTTTCTCCATTGCCTTTTTAAATCAGGGTTGTTGAAGATCAGATGGTTGTAAATGTGTGGTGTAATTTCTGAGGAACTTGTCTTTTTGTACCAATACCATGCTGTTTTGATTACTGTAGGCTTGTAGTATGATTTGAAGTCAGGTAGCATGATGCCTCCAGCTGTGTTCTTTTGCTTAGGATTGTCTTGGTTCTACAAGGTCTTCTTGATTCCGTATGAAATTTAAATTAGTTTTTTTCTAATTCTGTGAAGAATGTCAATGGTAGTTTGATGTGAATAGCACTGAATCTATAAATTACTTTGGGCAGTATGGCCATTTTCATGATACTGATTCTTCCTATCCATGAGGATGGAATATTTTTCATTTGTGTCCTCTTTTATTTCCTGGAGCAATGGTTTGTAGTTCTCTTTGAAGAGGTCGTTGACATCCCTTGTTAGCTGTATTCCTATGTATTTTATTTTCTTTGTAGCAATTGTGAATGGTAGTTCATTTATGATTTGGCTTTCTGCTTATCTGTTGTTAGTGTAAAGAAATGTTTGTGATATCTGCACATTGATTTTGTATCCTGAGTCTTTGCTGAAGTTGCTTATCAGTTTAAAGAGTTTTTGGGCTGAAACATTGGGGTTTTGTAAATATAAAATAATGTTGTCTGCAAAGAGAGACAATTTGACTTCCTGTCTTTCTGTTTGAATTTCCTTCATTTCTTTCTCTTACCTGATTGGCCTGGCCAGAACTTCTGTACTATATGGAATAGGAGTGGTGAGAGAGGGCATCCTTGTCTTGTACCAGTTTTCAAAGGGAATGCTTCCATCTTTTGCCCATTCAATATGCTATTGGCTGTGTGTTTGTCATAAATAGCTCTTATTATTTGAGATATGTTCCATTAATACCTAGTTTATTGAGTTTTTAACATGAAGAGATGTTGAATTTTACCATAGGCCTTTACTGCATCTACAGAGATAAACGTGTTTTTTTTTTGGTTGTTTATGTGATGGATTATGTTTATTGGTTTGCCTATATTGAACCAGCCATGCATCTGAAGGATGAAACCAACTTGATCATGGTGGATAAGCTTTTTGATGTACTGATGGATTCATTTTACTAGTATTTTATTGAGGTTTTTCATATTGATGTTCATTAGGGATATTGGCCTGAAGTTTTCTTTTTCTGTTGTATCTCTTCCCAGTTTGTGTATCAGGGTGATGCTGGCTTCTTAGGAGTCTCTGCTTTTTAATTGTTTGGAACAGTTTCAGAAGGAATGGTACCAGCTCCTCTTTGTATTTCTGCTACAATTCGGATATGAGTTTGTCTGGTCCTGAGCTTTTTGGGTTGGTAGGCTATTAATTACTGCCTCAGTTTCAGAATTTTTTATTGGTCTGTTCAGGGATTCGACTTCTTCTAGTTTAATCTTGGGAGGGTGTATGTGTTTGCCTAGAGGTGTTTATAGTATTCTGTGATGGTAGTTTGTATTTCTGTGGGATCAGTGGTGATATCCCCTTTATCATTTTTTTATTATTTGATTCTTCTCTCTTTTCTTCTTTATTTGTCTAGTTAGCAGTTTATCTATTTTGTTAATGTTTTCAAAAAACCAGCTCCTGGATTTATTGATTTTTTTGAAGGGGTTTTCATGTCTCTATCTCCTTCAATTCTGCTCTGATCTTAGTTATTTCTTATCTTCTGCTAACTTTTGGATTAGTTTCCTCTGGCCTCTCTAGCTCTTTTAATTGTGATGTTACAGTGTTGATTTGAGATCTTTCTAGCTTTCTGATGTGAGTATTTAGTGCTATAAATTTCCATCTTAACACTGCTTTAGCTGTGTCTCTGAGTTTTTGGTATGTTGTCTCTGTGTTCTCATTGATTTCAAATAACTTCTTGATTTCTGCCTTGATTTCATTATTTACTGAGAAGTCATTCAGGAGCAAGTTGTTCAATTTCCATGTAGTTTTGTGGCTTTGAGTGAGTTTCTTAATCTTAAATTCTAAGTTGATTGCACTGTGGTCTGAGAGACTGTTGTGATTTCAGTTCTTTTGCATTTGCTGAGGAGTGTTTTACTTCCAATTATGTGGTTGATTTTAGAATAAGTGCCACGTGGCACTGAGAAGAATGTATATTCTGTTGATTTGTGGTGGAGAGTTCTGTAGTTGTCTGTTAGGTCCACTTGATCCATAGCTGAGTTCAATTCCGGAATATCCTTGTTAATTTAGGGTTAACTATCTGATTGTCAGTTGATCCTGTCTCATTGATCTGACTAATATTGACAGTGGGATGTTAAAGTCTCCCACTATTGTGTGGGAGTCTAAGTCTCTTTGTAGGTCTCTAAGAACTTATTTTATGAATCATGGTGCTCCTGTATTGGGTTCATATATATTTAGAATCATTAGCTCTACTTGTTGAATTGTTCTCTTTATGATTATGTAATGCCTTTCTTTGTCTTTTTTGATCTTTGTTGGTTTAAAGTCTGTTTTGTCAAAGACTAGGATTGCAACCCCTGTCTTTTTTTTTGCTTTCCATTTCCTTGGCAAATTTTCCTCCATCCATTGATTTTGAGCCTATGTGTGTCTTTGAACCTGAGATGGGTCTGCTGAAAACAGCACACAGATGGGTCTTGACTATGCAATTTACCAGTCTGTGTCTTTTAATTGGGGCATTGAGCCCATTTACATTTAGGATTAATATTGTTATATGTGAATTTGATCCTGTCCTCCTGATGCTATCTGGTTATTTTGCACATTAGTTGATGTGGTTTCTGCAGAGTGTCACTGGTCTTTATATTTTGGTGTGTTTTTGCAGTGGCTGGTACTTGTATTTCCTTTCCATATCTTGCAAGGCAGGCCTAGTGGTAACGAAATCCCTCAGCATTTGCTTGTCTGGAAAGGATTTTATTTCTTCTTTGCTTATGAAGCATAGTTTGGCTGGAAATGAAATTCTGGGTTGAAAATTCTTTGCTTTAAGATTGTTGAATATTGGCCCCCAATCTCTTCTGACTTGTAGAGTTTTTGCTAAGAGGTCTGCTGTTAGGCTGATGGACTTCCCTTGGTAGATGACGTAGCTTTTCTCTCTGGCTGCTCTTAAGATATTTTCCTTCGTTTGGACCTTGGAGAATCTGATGATTATGTGCCTTGGGATTAATCTTCTCATGGAGTATCTTAGTGGTGTTCTCTGTATTTCCTGAATTTGCATGTTGGCCTGTCTTGCTAGTTTGGGGAAGTTCTCCTGGATAACATGCTGAAGTGTGTTTTCCAGCTTGTTTCCATTCTCCCCATATCTTTCAGGTACTCCAATCAATTGTAGCTTCAGTCTTTTTATGAAGTCCCATATTTCTTGAAGGCTTTGTTTATTCCTTTTTATTCTTTTTTCTCTAATCTTGTTTGCATGCCTTATTTCAGCAAGGTGGTCTTTAAACTCTGATTTCCTTTTTTCTGCTTGGTCAATTTAGCTATTGATACTTGTGTGTGCTTCACAAGGTTCTCATGCTGTGTTTTTCAGCTCCATCAGGTCATTTATGTTCCTCTCTAAAGTGGTTATTCTAGTTAGCAGGGCTTCTCTCCTTTTATCAACATTCTTAGCTTCTTTGCATCATTTTAGAACATGCTCCTTTAGCTTAGCATAGCTTATTATTACTCATCTTCTGAAGCCGACTTCTGTCAATTCATCCATCTCATTTTCCATCCATTTCTGTGCCCTTGCCAGAGAGACATTGCAATCATTTGGGGAAGAAGAGGCATTGTGGCCTTTTGGGTTTTCAGCATTTTTTTCATTGATTCTTTCTCATCATGGTGAGTTTGTCTATTTTCAGTCTTTGAGGCTACTGACCCTTGGATGGGGTTTTTTTGTGGGCTTTTGTTGTTGTTGATTTCTGTCAGTTTTTCTTTCAATAGTTGGGTCTCTCTTCTGTAGGGCTGCTGTGGTTTGCTGGAGCTTCACTTCAGGCCCTTTTCATCTGGTTGACTCCCGAGCCCAAAGATGCCACTTAAGGAGGCTGGGGAACAGCAAGGATGGATGCCTGCTCCTTCTTTTGGGATCTCTCATTTCAGTGGGCACCAACCTGATACCAATAGGATCCCTTCTGTATAGGGTGTCTGACAACTCTGGTTGGAGGGTATCACCTAGTTGGGTGGCACAGGGAACAGGACTCATTTAACAAAGGACTTACTTATCCCTTGGTGGAGGGGGTGGGCTTCACTGGGGGAAAACCCACTCATCTGGGCTGCCCAGAGTCCTCAGAAGTACCAGGAGGAAAGGCTAAGTCTGATGGTCCACAGAGACTGTGGCCCCCTCCCACTAGGGGCTCAGGCCCAGGGAGATCTGGTTCTGTCCCTGAGCCTCTGGCTGGAGTTATTGGAGTTCCTGCAGGGAGGCCCCATCTAGTGAGGAAGGATGAGTCAGGATCAGGCCTCAAGAGGCATTGTGGTCACAGTCTGCCACAGCTGGTGTGTTTGGCTGTGGAGGACATGTCTTAGGACAAAACCATCCAGCTTCCCTAGCTCCAGCAGGGTAAAAGCACTGCCTGGCTACAGAGATGAATGCCACCCTTCCCCTGCCCAGGAAGCTTAGTGTGTTAGGCAGTTGTGAGTCTCAGTGTTGGCTGCTGCCCCTCCCCCGATGAGCTCAAATGGCTTAGACAACAGGCAGCCACAGCTGTGGTACTGGTTGCCCCTTTCCTCAGGAGCTCAGTGGGCTTAAGGAGATTCCAGCGGACAGGCTATTGAGAATCTGTGCAGCTCTAGGGTTGGGAAGCTAGGCCCTGGTGGCATGGGTTTGTGAGTGGAATCTTTCGATCTGTGGGTTGCACAGTTCTGCGGAAAAAGCATGGTTTCCCTGGCTGGGTAGCCCGCTTACTCACTGCCTCCCTTGGTTGGGCGGTTGGGGGCTCCCCTGCCCTGTGTGGCTTTCAGGTGGGTTGCCACACCATACTGCTCTTACTTCCTCTCTGTGGATTTCACCAGCTGCCTAGTCAGTTCTGAGGAGAGAACCTGGATACCTTGATTGCCGGTGAAGGAGTCACATGCTTATTATGGTTCTTTTCAGTGGGAGCCTCTGATTGCTGTTGTTTCTAGTCGAGCATCTTGACCCTGTCCACTGATTAAAGACCTTGAGAAGAGGAGATTATTTTGGATTATCTGTGTGGGCCCAGTGTAATTAAATGAGTTCTTATAAGTGAAAGAGTGAGGCATGAGAGTCAGTATCAGAATTAGAGATATTCTAAGATGTTATGCTGTTGGCTTTGAAGATAGAAGAAGGGGCCATAACCTAGGAGTGAGAGCAGCCTCTAGAAGTTGGAAATGCTAAGAAAAATATTTTCCATAGATCCTTTAGCAGGAATGCAGCGTTGCTGGCTGCTAACACATTGATTTTAGAACTTCTGACTTGCAGAACTGTAAAATAATAAATGTAAGTTGTTTTATACCACTAAGTTTGTGGTATCTTGTTACAGCAGCAATAGAACACTAATACAGGGGGTTAATCTCTAATTTTGATAGAGTATCTCCTGTAGCATCTTGAAAAAGAACACATGGAAAATAGGTTTTTGATGCCTTATGTATCTAAAAGTATCTTTATTTGTATCTTAGAGTTATTTGAGGTTGGAAGTAATTTTCCCTCAGGATATTGAAGGTATTTCTCTATTGTATACTTGCTTCCAGTGAGAAGTCTAATGCCATTCTGATGCCTTATCCTTTCTCTGTGACCTGTTTTATTTATCTCTCTGAAGGCTTCTAATATATATATTTTTGTCTCCAATGTGGAGAAATTTCATGATGATATACTTTTGTTTTAGTGTGTATCTTTTTCTGTCTAGTGTGTTAAGCACTCTCAATTTGGAAATTTAACTTTATCAATTCTGAAACATTTTCTGCATTATTTATTTGATAATTTTTTACTACTTTTCCTCTGTTCTCTCTTTCTGGAACTCTTGTTACTTGGATAGTAGACGTCCTGGGCTCATTGTTCAATTTTCCTTTTTTCTCCTTTCCATTTTCTAATTTTTTTCTTTGCTCTATTTTCTGGAGATTTCTTTAACCACATCTTCTAATTCTTCTTGACAATTTATTCTATCTTATTTTTAAGTTCCAAGAGGTTTTTCTTGATCTTTGAGTGTTTCTAAAAAATTTGCCATTCCTTTTTTCATATATATAGTATTTTTTTCTTCATCTCTAAAGAAAATAAGTAAAATATCAGGCTCCCTTTAAGATATCTGTTTCTGACTTTCCAGTTCATTTTGGTCTTTGTCTCATGTAGGTGGCTTTTCTAAAATATCTGATGTTGCTTGTCTACCTATTCATATTTAAGAATGAGGCACTAGAAAGCTGTTTGGAAGTGTTGTGTGTCAATTTAAGGGTGTATATGTGGCAGAGATGTAGGTTGCTGATTGGTGGTCCTCACCGAGGGGTTGTTTGGCTTGGGTCTTTCAGGAATGGAATTTTAATTGTTATTGTAGTTTTATTTTTCCCTAACTTGTCTGGTCAGTTAATTCAGAGATTATTCTTTTAAATTCTTATTGAGGAGATTTAAAGTCTGCTAGTGTTCTTGGAGACAAATAGGAAAGAGGACCCATGCATCTCATTGTTCAGTAGACTTTCACTTAATCCTTCCATTTTTCAATTTTCCTGGGTTTTGTATAGACACAGTTTCCCTTATTTAATCTCTCTAAGTTATCTGTGGGGGTGGAGGAGGGGATCTGTGTTTCTAATAGCATCTTATACAAATTCTTTAACAATCCTCCTGTATAAAATTCTATTGCACGCCTGTGATGACTCCAATGTTTGAGAATCTCTTGGGTTCTAAAGTCCAAAAAAAGCTAGCTTCCAGTTTCTTTGATTTGGAACTTCTCTGGTTCTCTAATCCTCTTCCTAGCTTCCAAAATTTAGTCTCTCTCATTGCTTCATGGGCTTGCTTTATTCTTATGAGCTTTAAATCTTTTCACTATCATTTTAATGAATTGCAAGAGAGACAGTAGAAACAAAATATGTTCAATTCTTCATATTTAACTGGAAGTTCAAGGATTTATCTATTTTAAAGAATCATATATTGATTTTTAATAAACATTTTATGAGCTCTAGCGCTCAGCCTCTAGGTCTGGAAGTTACGTTGTTTACTGAGGCACATGACAAAGTAACTGATGGGTCTATAAAATTGTATAGTCCTTTTACCAATTATCTGGCTATGTTGACAATTGGTGATTTAAGTGTTCATGGCAGCACTGAGGGAATATTGTGTTTTGTCATTGTCATGTCCATATGTCATATAACAATGGTTTGAAAATTAATGATGGTTCAAAAACTTTTTGAACTTTTCCTAAAGGCGTACTGTGCTCAATGACTATAAAAGAAAATTTGTTTTCATGGTGTTGAAAGAGCCATTCCACTCTTCTCTCCCTATTTTAACAGAATTTTGTTTTTTATTGTTATTTCTGAGAATTATTTCTGAAATTGCAAACCAGCAGAGTATTCTTCGGTTTAATTTTTTATTCCACATCCTTTTGAATTTATATTTTGTGATTAAATGGGGAGACACTTTTCATATTCTTCCCCCATGTGAAGTATTTGTCATAAAATTATTATTATTATTTTTGAGGCAAAGTCTTACTCTATCACCCACACTGCTGGAGGGCAGTGGTGCAATCACAGCTCACTGCCACCTTCACCTCTTGGGCTTAAGCAGTTCTCATAGCTCAGCCTCTTAAGTAGCCTGGACTATAGGCATGCCATCATTCACGGCTGATTTTTTTCTGAAACAGGGTCTCACTATGTTGCCCATGCTGGTCTTGAACTCCTGGGCTCAAACCATCCACTCACCTTGGCCTTCCAAAGTGTTGGGATTACAGGCATGAGCCACCAGGCCCAGGCAATTTTTTTTTAAGTTTTAAGAGAGTGCCTGTTCTAATACTTTAGAATAAGTTGAAGAGATAATACCTGATCCATGTTTTTTGGGAGATTTATCTCCATAGATCTACAGTCTTAATATTTTCATAAGGGAGAACTTTAAATATTTTAGTTTGTGTTCAAATAGATATGTTTTATCCTTCTAATTTTGTGTCTTTGGACCTTCTCCAACCCCATTATGTTTGTTTTGAGGTTCATTAACTGGAAAGTCACATAGTATTTCTGGTGTGAATTATCTGTGATTTTTAATAAGGATAGAATTTTGTTCCGTGTTTGGCTCAGTGTATTTCCTGATGATACTCAGAGCTTTTCTTGTTGTGGACTTCATTCCAATGCCTATAGAGATTGACTTCCAGGACAAACTGTGATCTTCAGTTTTGTGGGATATCCTCTGTTCCATACTCTTCTTTAATTTCCTGATATTACTTCCATTATTTCAGTCATCCCCAATTCCTTACCTGTTGCCTGTCTATACTCTTTGCAATTTCCTCTTACTTCCACCTACTATTCTTACACCTTTCCTTAGTCCTGCCACTTTTATCATGTGTGGATTTAAGCCTTTCTGAGAACAAGAGAACTACGAGAGCTTTGGTCTCCCTGTTTCCATTTTTGTCACACTACTGCCTGTACTCCCCACAGCAGCTTGAGTGTTCTTTAGAAACATATGAATCAAATCATGCTGCTCCTTAGCTTAATAGCCTCCAGAAGCTTTGCATTGTGTTCAGAAGTAAATCCAAGTTTGACAGTGCCCTACATTATCTGACCTCTGCCTACCTCCTTGATCCTATCCCCTGTTAGATCACAGTATGTTCTGGTAACATTTCAAGCTCATTCCTGCCTTGTCTCTATGCACTCAAGTTCCTTTTCCTTTTTTTATGCTGTGCTCAGATCTTTGCATAGCTGGCTTCTTCACATCATTCAGGAATAACCTTAGATGTTACCTCTGGAGACATGTCTTCCAATTTAATCCAAAGCAGTATACCCCCTGGTTTCAGTCACTTTTCATAACATCACATCATTTTATCATCTTCACATTACTTGTTATAATCTAAAATCATCATTTACATTATTTTTATATTTTGAGATAATCTTGCTCTCTATTTTTTGATCAATTTTTGCATAGTATATATTTTTTCCATTTTTAAAAATTTTAAATTTTAAAAATTGAGGTAAAATATACCTATAAATTTATGATTTTTGCCATTCTTAAATGTACAGTTTAATGGCAATAAATACATTTTATATGTTTTCCCCCTCCATCCTTCCCTTCCCTCTACCATTCCCAGCCTCTGGTAATCACCAATCTATTTTATCTTCATGATATCCACTTTCTTAGCTCCCACATATATCAGTGAGAACACACAACACTTGTCTCTTTTTGCTTGGCTTATTTCACTTTACATAATGACTTTCAGTTCTATCTATGTTGCTACAAATAACAGGATTTCATTCTTTTTAATATACTGCATTTTCTTTATCCATTCTCCAATTTTTAATTAATCACTTTTTCCTATTGAGTTGTTTGAGCTCCTTATATATCCTGGTTATTAATTTCTTGCCAGATGAATAGTTTACAAGTATTTTCTCCCATTCTGCAAGTTGTCTCTTCACTTTGTTGATTGTTTCCTGTGCAATGCAGAATGTTTTTAGCTTGTTCTAGTACCATTTTTCTACTTTTGCTTTGATTGTCCATGCTTTTGAGGGACATTGATCTGGGCAAAGATGTTTCAAGTAACATGTTTGAAACATCTTTGCCCAGATCAATGTCCTGGAGCATTTCCCCAGTATTTTCTTCTGGTAGGTTCATAGTTTCAGGACTTAGATTTAAATCTTTAATTCATTTTAATTTGATTTTTGTGTATGGAGAGATAGGAGTCTAGTTTCATTCTTGTGCATTTAGTTATTCTGTTTTCCCATCACTGCTTATTGAAAAGATTGTCCTTTCCCCATTGTATGTTTTTGGTGCCTGTGTCAAAGATGAATTGGTTCTAAATGCATGAATTCACAAATGAGCTCTTTATTCTGTTCTCTTGGCTTATGTATGTATTTTTATGCCAGTACCATGCTGATTTGGTTACTACAGTTTTGTAGTAAATTTTGAAGTCAGGTAGTGTGATGCCTCCAGCTTTTTTCTTTTTGAGCAGGATTGCTTTGGCTATTTGGGGTCTTTTGTGATTCCATATAAATTTTAGGTTTTTTCTTCCTATTTTTGTGAAGAATGTCATTGGCATTTTGATAGGGATTGCATTGAATCTGTTGATTGCTTTGGATAGTATGAATATGTTAACAACATTAATTCTTCCACTCCATAGACATGGAACATCTTTTCATATTTTTATGTCCTCTTCAATTTATTTCATAAGAGTTTTATAGTTTTTCTTGTATAGATCTTTCTTTAGATTGATTTCTACATATTTTATATATTTTCATAGCTATTATAAATGGGATTACTTTCTTAATTTCTTTTTCAGATAGTTCATTCTTGGTGCATATATTTAATAAATGCTACTGATTTTTATATGTTGATTTTGTATCCTGCAACTTTACTGAATTCTGGCTTACAGAAAACACTTATAAGAAACTATTTTAAAGAGATGTCTAGTGGAGTCTTTAGGATTTTCTAGAGATAAACTCACGTCATTTGTAGAGAGGGACAATTTGGCTTCCTCTTTTCCAATTTGTTTGCCCTTTATTTCTTTCTGTTGCCTAATTGCTCTGGCTGGAACTTCTAAGACTATGCTGAATAAGAGTGGTGATAGTGGGCATCATTATCTTATTCCATTTCTTAGAGGAAAAGACTTTTAGCTTTTGCCCATTTGGCATGATGTTAGCTATGGGCTTGTTGTATATGGCACTTATTATGTTAAAGTATTTTCCTTCCATACCTAATATATTGAGGATTTTTATAATGAAAGAATGTTGAATTTTATAAAATACTTTTTCTGCATCAATTGACATTATCATATAGGTTTTGTCCTATTTATTCTGTTGATGGGATGTATCACATTTAGTGATTTGTGTATGTCAAACCATCCTTACATCTGTGGGATAAATCTTACTTGATCATGGTGTATTGTCTTTCTGATGTGTTGTTGGATTAAGTTTCCTAGTATTTTGTCCAGATTTTTTGCACATATAATTATCAGAAATATTGACCTGTAGTTTTCTTTTATTGTTTTGTCTTTATCAGGTTATAGAATAATGCTGGTCTTCTAGAATCAGTTTTGAAATATTCCCTACTCTTTATTATTATTTTTTGGAGTTTAAGTAGAATTGGTATTAATTCTCTAAATATTTGGTAAAATTCAGCAGTGAAGCTATTTCCTGGGCTCTTCTTTGATGAGAGACTTTTTATTATGGCTTTGATCTTGCTACTCATTTGTTTGTTGAGGCTTTCTATTTCTTTATGGTTTAGTCTTGGTAGGTTGTATGTGTCCAATAATTTATCTGTTTCTTGTAGGTTTCCAATTTGTTGGCATGTAGTTGTTCATAATGGTCTATAATAATTCTATGTATTTCTGTAGTATCAGTTGTTATGTCTCCTTTTCCATTTCTGATTTTATTTATTTGAGTCCTCTCTCTTTTTTCCTTAGACTAGGTAAAGATTTGTCATTAAAATTTTTTTTTCCAAAATCAACATTTCATTTCATTGATCTTTTGTATTTTTAAAAATCTTAATTCAGTTATTATGGAAGACAGTGTAGCAATTCCTCAAAAACCTAAAGACAGAAATATCATTTGACCCAGGAAACCCATTACTGGGTGTATACCCAAAGGAATATAAATAATTTTATCAAAAAGAAACATGCACATGTATGTTCACTGCAGCACTATTCACAATAGCAAAGACATGGAATGAGCATAAATGACTGTCAATGATAGACTGAATAAAGGAAATGTGACACACATGCACCATGGAATGCTATGCAGCCACAAAACAGAACAAGATCATGTCTTTTGCAGGGACATGGATGGAGCTGAAGGGTATTATCCTTAGCAAACTAACGGAGGAACAGAAAACCAAATGCTGCATGTTCTCACTTATAAATGGGAGCTAAATGATTAGAACACATGAACACCTAGAGAAAAATAACAGACTGGGGCATTTCATTGGACATAAAGAAATAAATAATGGGTACTAGGTTTAATACCTGGATGATGAAATAATCTGTATAACAAACCTCCATGACACATGTTTACCTTTGCAACAAACCTGTACTTGTACCCCTGAACTTAAATAAAAGTTTTTTAAAATCTTGATTTTATATATTTTTGTTCTAATTGTTATCATTGCTTTCTTTCTATTAATTTTGGTTTTGGTGTGTTCTTGCTTTTCTTAGTTCCTTGATTTTCATTATTAGGTTATTTATTTGAAGCCTTTCTCCTTTTTTTGATACAGATATTTATTGTTATAAACTTCTCTCTTAGTGTTGCTTTGTATATCTTATATATTTTGGTATGCTGTTTTTCTATTTTTTTTTTTTTTGCTTCAAGACACTTTAAAATTTCCTTAATTTCTTCATTAACTTATTGATTATTCAGAAGCATATTAATTTCTGTGTGTTGGTGTAGTTTCCAAAGTTTCTTTTATTGATTTCTAGTTTAAATCACATTTTGGTGAGAAGACAGACTTGATATAATTTTTATTATTTGAATTTGTTCAGATTTGTTTTGTGACCTAACATATGGTGCATTCTGGAGAATGTTTCATGTGCTGAGAAAAGAATGTGTATTCTTCAGCAGTTGGATGGAATGCTCTGTCCATCCAATACTGAAGAATTGTCAGTTAGGCCTATTAAATCTAGTGTGTAATTTAACTCTGCTGTTTATTTGTTGATTTTATATCTGGATGATCTGTTACTGGAAGTGGGGTGTTAAAATCTCCAACTAGAATAGTATTACATACTGTAACATACTGCAATTATTTATGTTGTATATCTCTCCTTTAAGATTTATTAATGTTTGCTTTATATATTTGGAAACTCTGGTGTTGGATGCATATATATTTATATTTGTTATATCCTCTTGCAGAATTAATTTTTTTATTATTATATAATAACCTTCTTGTCTCTTTTTAGAAGCTTACATTGACAGTCTATTTTATCTGATGTAAATATTGACACTCCTGTTCTTTTTTAGTTTGTAGGCACGTGTGGAATATTTTTTCCACCGCTTCACTTCCAGTCTATATGTGTCTTTATAGGTGAAGTGGGTTTTTTGAAGGCAGCATATAGTTGAATTTTGTTTATTTATCCATTCAGCTGCTCTGCTTTTTAATTGGAGAACTGAGATAATTTATATTCATTGTTATTATTGATAAGTAAGGACTTATTACTGACATTCATTGCTTATTTTCTGCTTGTTTTGAGACTATTTCTTTCCTTTTTTCTTACATTGTGGTTAAGTGATATTCTCTGGTAGTAAGTTTTAAGTTGTTGCTTTTTATTTTTAGTGATTCTACTATAGATTTTTGCTCTGTGGTTACCATGAAGCTTACAGAAAACACTTATAGATATAATAAGCTATTTTTAAAGAGATGACAACTTATCTTAGATCAAAAATACAAAAATTAACATAAACAAAGATAAAAGACAAAATATTCTGCACTTTAACTCCATGCCCCCACATTTTGACCTTTACTTGTCTCAATTTTTACATTCTTTACTTTTAGCCAGTTGCTTTAGCTGTTGTGTTTGATAGGTTTTTCTTTTGGGCCCCATATTAGAGCTACATGTGGATTGCATACCAACATTACAGTTATAGAGTATTCTGGGTTTGTCTGTGTACTTAATTTTACCAATGGGTTTTGTTCCTTGAAAAACTTCCTTTAGCATTTCTTTTAAGATGGGTCTGGTGTGGTGAATTTCTCTCATCTTTTGTTTGTCTGAGAAAGACTTTATCTCTGTTTCATAGTTAAAGGAGAATTTTGCTGGATACAGTAGTACTGAATGGCAGCTGTTTTTCTTTGAATATTTCGAGTATGTCATTTTATTCCTTCCTGGCTTGTATGGTTTTTGTTGAGAAATCTGTTACCAGATGTATTGGAGTTTCATTATATGTTATTAGGATCTTTTCTTTGCCCTTGAGCTCTGAAAGTTTGATTATTAGATCTCTTAGGGGTAGTCTTATATGGATTGAATCTGTTTGGTGTCCTCAGGCCTTCCTGTACCTAGATATTTGTATATTTCCCAAGTTTTGGAAGGTTTTCTGTTATCTCCTCAAATAAGCTTTCTACCCCTTGATCTTGCTCAGCTCCCTCTTGGACACCAATATTTCTTAGATTTGGTCTTTTGAGGTAATTTTCTATACCTTGTAGGCAGTCTTTGTTCCTTTTCATTCTTTTTTTCTCCTCTGACTGTGTATTTTCTAATAACTGATTTTCAAGCTCACTGATTCTTTCCTCTGCTTGGTCCATTATACTGTTCAGAGCCTGTAATGAGTTCTTCATTTAAGCATCTGTGTTTTTCAGTTCCAAGATTCCTGTTTGATTTTTTTCTATTATTTCAATCTCTTTCAAATTTCTCTGATAAATTTCCGAGTTGCTTATCTGTATTATCTTAGAGATTACCAAGTTTCCTTAAAACTTCTATTTGGATTTCTTTATTAGAGAGCTCATAAATTGCCATGTCATTAGAGTCAGTCACTTGATTTTTGCTTTGTCCTTTTGGTGAGGTCATAGTTCCCTGTTTTCTGTTGTTTTTTGTGTATATATGCCTATGTCTTTGCATTGAAAGATTATTATTGCAGTCTTCACTGTTTTATTGGATAAATTTGCTGAGGAAATTTTTACTGCTAGGTTGCTACCTTTTCTTTTTTTGGGGCTCTAGATGGCACCTTAAGTCCAGGTTCATCTTGGCTTTATTAAATAATTGGAACACTGCCTGTCTTGAATTGATGTGGTCTCGAAAGCATTATCATTATTCCACCAGTGTGTCAAAGCTGGCAAGGCGTTTGTGCCCAGGCGACTTGTGGAATGTATCTCCTACAGTATAAGGCTGCTGAATGGCTATTCTGATTTGGCATCTCCTTAGGTCAACTGGTAGAGCAGAGTTTCCAGGGCCAAGGATAATAGCGCTGTATTCCCTCTTCATCTCTTCCTGTCTTTAGGGATATTTCTCCCATCAGGCAGTCACAATGCTTCCCGTGTGTTAAGGCAAAAAAGGTCTTCTGTCATGGCACCCAAGATGATAGGGAAGCTGATTGACTACCTCAATCTCACATTTTCCAGCATAAAAAACATGAGTTGGGGACAGATTTTCTATGTGCTTGGTACTGGGCAGAATGGGGGCTATGTGTTATAGATATGGAGGTCTGATTCTCTTATCATCTCAGTTTTTTCACTTTTCTGTGGCCCGAAGAACTCTCTTATTCTCATATTTGTTTTCTGGGATGTTGCTGGTGAAAATCTTGGTGCTGTATATTTATTTTTGGTTTACTTTATGGGGGAGTGAAGCCAGTTTGCTTCTATACTGCCGTTTTGCAACCAGAAGTCTTTTACTTCCAGCTTACCTATATTGTTGAATTGGAAGTATGTTTCTTGTAAAAAGCATGTAATTGGGTTGTGTTTTCTTATCCAGTATGCCAGTGTCGGCCTTTTAATTGGTGTATTTAGAACATTCCTATAGTTTAGTTTTTAGAAATAACTTGGAGTGGATTTCTTTGGGTTTTTCCTACTCAGGATTCACTCAGCTTTTTGAATTTGTGTTTACATCTTTCACCACATTGGGCGAGTTTTCAGCCATTATTTCTCTGATACTCTCTCAGTTCCATTCTCTTTCTCCTCTTCTTCTGGAATTCAAATAATGTGAATATTGGATCTTTTGATAGTCCCATAGGTTCTTGGGACTCATTTATTTTTCAGTCTATTTTTTCTTTGTTCTTATTGGGTAAATTCTATTGATTTGTTCTTAAGCTTATTGGTCATATCATCTGTTATCCCTATTCTACTATTGAACCCACCCAGTGAGTTTTTAAAAAAACTCTATTATTGTATTTTCCAGTTTCATAAATTTTATTTGGCTCTTTAAATAATAACTTTAATTTTTACTGTTATTTTTAATTTTTCATTTACTTTAAGATAACTTATAATTCCTTATTCAGTCATTTTTATGATGCCTGCTTTAAAATCTTTTTCAGATACTAATTCATCTCAGTGTTGGTATCAGTAATTTGTCTTTTCTCATACAAATTGAGATTTTCTTGGTTTTTGATATGATGCATGATTTTTAAATTATGTCCTTGACATTTTGTTTATTTTAGGAGATGATGAGTTCTACTTTAATATTTTATTTTAGCAGGCATCGAGTCTGTTTAGATTTAGTACAAAGGTCCTTGATTACTTTTTGGGGCTGTGATTCAGTGACATAGGTCTTGTGGTAATATTTTTGTCTGTTTGGTTTATCTCATGCTGCTGGATCTCTGTCTAGTCCCTAATGGTGCTCCTTGTTGGAGTGAAAGGAATTTCTGCCAGCAATGTTTCCGGGTGCCTTTGTATGCAGGAAGGGAGTTTCTCGCCCGTGGGGACCAAGAATACTCCTGGTTTGGGTACTTGTGGTAGAATCCCCTTTGTCTATGGGGAATGAAGTGGCTTTCCACTTTTATAAGTTTCTTGAGAGCCAGCATATTTCTTTTCTTTTCTAGCCGAATGTTTAGAATAGTATTTACTGCATACTGGGTCATGAGTATATGTCTTTCAATTAATGAATTAGTACTTTATGACCTGCCTTCTCAAGTCATGAGGTGAAAAACATGATCCATGTCAGAAAATTGGTAGTTTTCTGTAGCCAGGTGTAGTGGCTCAGGCCTGTAATGCCAGCACTTTGTGAGGCCGGGGTGGGCAGATCACCTGAGGTCAGGAGTTTGAGACCAGCCTGGCCAACATAGTGAAACCCCATCTCTACTAAAAATACAAAAATTAGCTGGGCATGGTGGCATGCACCTGTAATCCCAGGTTCTTGGGAGACAGGCTGGAGAATCGCGTGAGCCCAGGAGACAGAGGTTGCAGTGAGTTGAGATTGTGCCATTGCACTCTAGACTGGGTGAGAGAGTGAGACTATCTCAAAAAAAATTTTTTTTCACCTGAAAAGTTGGAATTAAGAGCATCAGGTTTGTATATGAAAGTGGTTGCAACGTTCAAAGTATATGCTAAAGAGGTGTGAAGCAGCTACAACCCGCCTTCTGCAGAAAAAGAGAAAAGAATGAAACAGATTTACTGAAATAAGTAGGAATTGGTGTTGGAGAGAAAGGCATGGTGGCTCTCTGTTTCACCATGGGACTCAGCTATATACCCATGTCTTGGGGTTACACAAAACATCCCTGTATTCTTGTAATAAATTTTCTTTATATGCTTTTGAAAGCCTAAGTTTATTTATATTACTCACAACTGAAGTATCTTAGCTAATACCATGTGTTTAAAAAAATAATGAACTATTTGCATGTTTATTTTATGTTGAAAAGAATTGTATGAGCTTTTCCTTGCATCTGAAACACCATTTATACTATTGTTTCTATGGGAAAATGTGTGTCCAAATAATGTAGATGATTGTTTACAATAAAATTTAAGTCCTAAATTGGGGATTGCTGCATGTTAGTTTTTATCAGTTACACTTTTAAAAGCACATATTTATATCTTTATCTCCCCCTTATATTATGTACTTTTTGGATGTGAGATGAGGTTGGGAAGATACCATGCTATGGTCCTAGGGATAAATTATTTGCTGTGGTTGAATATTAAAAGAATTTTTCCTTGGCCATCAGTCTATCCCAACAAACCTATTGAGTTTTTCAGTCAGAGTTTTTGGAGGCCGAATTCAATATCAGTTAAAAATTTGTTATGCAAATGTGAGGAAGCATAGGACAATACTGAAGGAGAAAAGATTTTTGCAGCGTTTGTTTCTCTTAAAAGATGAAATCCATTAACCCTGTGATCTTTTTGCCACAAAGGTTTAAAAATGTAAAGTGAAAGAAAGAGAAGATAAAGTATATGGCCTTTAAATCAAATTGGTGTGATAAATAAATAATCTCTGAATGTTCAGCCATAATTTTAGGTAACTGAGTTTTATAGGGGTGTGTGTGTGTGGCATGAGCATGTGTGTGCACGTGTACGTCTGTGTGTGTGTGTGTGTGTGTGTGTGTCTTTAGATGGCTTTAAAATGCAAGTAAAGCATTTTAGGTCAAATAAGGAAGAAAAAATCTAGACAAACATGGTCTGTTAATTGCTGAGGCAATATTCAGTGAACATCAACTGAAACAGAAGGCTTTGAAATCAGGGAAAATAATTTTAAAAAGATTATTGTTTTTCTTAATTACAGAGTAAGAATGAGACTAATTCACTGACCTCCTCCTCAACCCTTTTCAATCTCAGTAGCATGTTATTTCAGTACAAGAACTTTACCATCAGTTTTATTCATCAGCAAAACCAAAGGAACAATTGCAGGATGTTCTCTATTATTTAGCATGGAATGCCTTTATTACTTTATGTTCTTGCCTGACATTCTTCCTTGTTTGTTGCCATTAAATGCTTGGATTTTAGTGACACAGTGCAGTGCCAAATAAGTCAGTGCCCAGGAGTTTATGTTATACTACTTAAAAAGTTACAGCAATATCACCTTTTGCTTAAAACACTTGGTCAACACTACCTACCATGTTTATAATGGAATACATACAATATAAGGCCATGTTGATTACCTTGAGAAGCAAAATAAATAATTAACTGTAAAAAAATAATATCGAGAATGAATTGCTTGGCAGACTATTTGATCTCATTAATGATTTCACTTTTAAAAGATTCAATAAAATTCTATCATATTCTGTGGTGTTGATACTAAAAGTTCTGTGCCCTCCACAATTTTTAGCTCTCTGTCCAAAAGTGAAGGCAAGTGCTTTTTTGGCATACTTTTCTTTCTTATATTAACTAACTGACATTTCTGTACCTAGAAAAGGACAACTAACAAGCAACGTAATCATCCTGCTGTCATTGTCTAAATTATTCTAATGTAATTTTCAGAGCATGGCTTCTGTAGATCATTTATTCATTTAGTAGCAATGGTTTTGGAAGTACAGAAGCCAAATTTTCTTATGTGGTTTTATAACTTATAAGGAAAATTTGGAAATAATAAGTTTGGGTACTTCACTAAGACATTTTGGCTATCTTTCTCTAACCATATCAGGAGCTTCATTTCAGGCATCTTTCAAATCCCTCCTCTAAATCTTTTACTCTGGGGATGGTTTCTGGATACAGTAAGAACACTTTGCTTCTGAAGGTGGCAATAGTAGACTGTATGCTGCTTGGCAGCTGCTAATTCTCGTTCTTTTTCTGTGGACTCTAAGTGGAATGTCCTTGAAATAGTAATGATGTATTATTTTCTACCATGTACAGAATATTCCTGGTGATTTTCAATTGTGTTATTTTTGATGCTCGTACCTGAGACCCCTATATTAATTAGTTCTGTATATATTTCTTATGTTCTCATCTCTAAAATTAAAAGAGCCGAATTATAGACATAATGAAGTTTGACTCTGAATGTGGTTGGGTTTAAACAAATTCCTCCAAATAATTCTTTAACTTTAATATATTTTCATTTGCAATCCTTTGTCACATTTTATGCCTCATGATTGGTTTCCATTTTTCAGTAATAAATAATCAACTGTGGGTTTCTTTGTGGTATTGATATTTCTGTTTATATTACTTTGTGTATTTAAATATTTACATAAGACTACATCTGAGTATTTCTTACCTTGGATGATTACTTTTGCAGTTCCTGATTTCAAAATTCCTTTTTATTTAAGAGTTAATTATCGTAAGTACAGTTTTGGTCCCACCTAATACTATTTTTGGATATTTGGTCCCACCTAATATTATTTCTCTTTTTAGAACTAAAGCCACATCTTACTGCTAGATAGGAATTTGTTTCCAGAGACTTGTACCATTATTGAGTCATGAAATATTTCTTGAATCCATCTGTACTATATTTCCCTAGTCTCTTCACTCTCTCACACTCTTAGTTAATAATTTCATAGAACACCTCCCCCAGCACTGCTCCCAGCTTTTTATTTCTCTGAGAAAATAGAAGCAATCAGAAGAGAACTTGAACAAGCTACCCACAAGATCTACTCACCTCCTTGCGTCTGTCCTTATATACACTGCTTTCTTTCCTATTTACTCTAATGAACCATTCACATTCCCAGCAAATGCCAACATCTCCATTCTGCCAAGGTCCCTTCTTTTCTTTTCTTTTTTTTTTTTTTTTTTTTTTTTTAAAGAAAGAAAAAGGAAAGAAAGTGAGAGTGAAAGAAAGAAAGAAAAAGAATGTATGAGAGAAAGAAAGAGGAAGAAAAAGAGGGAGAGAGAACAAGATTCTTGTTCTACTGCCCAGGCTAG